>PVIH01018843.1:11694-37322 GCA_004025045.1 Sigmodon hispidus
AAGGCTTACTTCCCCTCACCCTTTATCCAATGCTAGGCTGGTTTTTACTGATGGAATCTCAGCATTTGTTGTTGATGGGCAGGCTACCTCATGCCACCCTCCCTATTCATCTGCTCAGCTTGTAGAGTTGTATGCTGTTGTTCAGGTATTTCAATTGTTATCTGATCAGCCCTTTAATTTGTATACAGACAGTGCCTACATAGCTCATTCAATTCCCCTCCTAGAGACAGTTCTGTATATAAAACCCTCTATAAATGCTGCTCCCCTCTTCCTACAACTTCAATGTTTGATTTCCTCTAGATGCCACCACTTTTTTGTGGGACATCTTCGAGCCCACTCTGATTTGCCTGGGCCACTAGCCAAGGGGAATGCTCTTGCAGATGCAGCTACCTACCTTGCCTTTCCAGTAATGCAGGGATCCCTCCCTCAGGCTATTAGAGCACATGCCTTGCATCATTTAAATTCCCAAACATTACACTTACTCTTTAAACTTACTAGAGAGCAGGCAAGAGACATAGTTAAACAGTGTCCTTCCTGTGTCATCTCTTTGCCTGTTCCACATTTGGGAGTAAATCCCCCGAGGCCTAGTTCCTAACAAGATTTGGCAAATGGATGTTACACATGGATTAGAATTTGATAAACTCAAATATATTCATGTTACTGTTGATACATTCAGTGGATTTATTTTTGCCTCTCTTAAGGCAGGGGAAGCTTCTAAAAATGTTATTGCACATGTTCTTAATTGTCTCTCCATAATGGGCCGCCCCAAAATTATTAAAACTGATAATGATCCAGGATATATAGGAAAAAATTTTCAACATTTTTGCAAGCAGCTCCAGATAAGGCATGTTACAGGTATTCCTTACAACCCACAGGGTCAGGGCATTGTGGAAGCCCATCAGACTCTTAAGGTTACTCTCCAGAAACTCAAAAAGGGGGATTTCTACCCCACCAAAGGATGCCCCAGGAATATTCTCAGTCATGCCCTGTTTGTTCTTAACTTCCTTACCTTGGACAAGGATAGAAGGTCAGCAGCTGATAGACTCTGGCATCCTAATACTCAAAAAGGACATGCAATGGTCATGTGGAAAGACCCACTGACATTTCAATGGAAAGGTCCTGACCCAGTATTGATAAGGGGTCGAGGTTCAGCTTGTGTCTATGACACCCAAGAAGAGGCACCCAGATGGCTGCCAGAACACCTGTTAAAACAAGTGAATATCAATTATGATAACCCTAAACCCAGAGAATGAATTCCTCCCTGAGGACTATTTTTCCTTCCCTTACAGATGGTGACAACAACAAATGCTTGGAGAGGACTCTTCTGGACACTCTGGACCTGGACCCTGTGGACCCTTCCCCCATCATGCCAGGATCAAGGACCATCAGCCAGCTACCCATTCCGTGGCGTTTCTTCTTAATGGAGAATTACACTAATCAGGCCAAGAGTTTTGGACATCTCTTGGCTACTGCAATGTTTGCCAATATTATTGGTGTTAGGAATGTATCTGTTTGTTTTCTCTGTGCTGCATTGGGATGCTCCCCTCTAACAGTGGTGCCCCTCCCTAGGCCCTTCAATTCCTCCCTAGTGAATAGCCATCTGGGGTTATCTCCCATCCCTGATGTCTCCTTATTTCTTGCTCCAGATCATTCTCAGTTTTTATTTTGCTTTTCAAATGCCTCCTCCTCACTGTGTAATGTGACTAGCCCACCCACTAAATATTTTCCTCCTGCAGGATTTTTCTTTTGGTGTAATGGTACTCTCTATAAACATTTGACTGTTCCCATTTCCTGAGATTTACTTTGCCTGCCTGTCACCCTGGTGCCGCAGTTAACACTTCACACTCATGCTGAGTTTTTAGGATGGGATAGCCAGCTGTTATCACCAATATGGTCTAAGAGAGCAGTCTTTTTGCCACTTCTGGCTGGCATTTCACTAGCCTCCTCCCTGCTGCTGGCTTAGCTGGAAGTAGCTTAGGCCATTCCTTTGTAGCTACAGCTCACTTGTCTCAGCAGTTACAGTCAGCTATAGAAGCCTCTGCAGAATCCTTATCCTCCCTTCAAAGACAGATAACTTCAGTTGCTCAGGTAGCCCTTCAGAACCTCCAAGCTCTTGATCTGTTAACAGCAGAGAAAGGTGGAACTTGTTTGTTTTTAAGAGAGGAATTTTGTTACTATGTTAATGAATCTGGGATGGTAGAAGCTCAAGTGGATAAGCTTGAGAAATTTAGCCTTGATCTGCATAAACAGATTTTCTGTAGCTGCAGAAGATTGGTGGAAATCATCTGCATATACTCTGTTAATGCCTTTTGTAGGACCCTTAATTAGCATTTTGCTTTTTTTTAACATTAGGACCTCTGATTTTTGGCAAGCTCACGCACTTTATAAAGCAACAAACTGACTCTTTGGCTTCCAAACCTTTAAGAATTTATTACCATAGCCTAGATCTTGCAGAGTGAGGATGTGGAGAACCCCCAGGTGAGATTCCTCTGGGAACTACATAGTGTTCAGAGCTAAGCAGGCTTGCTTACAAGCAAGCTTGGGCACCAGTTGAAGGTGCAAGGCAAAAGCACTGCAAGGAGAGGACCATGTATTCTGTCTCTGAATCTCCTGAGGAATAAACCCGATTGCATAGAGGTTCATGTCCAAATGTGTTAATATTGATAACCTAGCCCCTCTCCTCCTAAAAAGGACATCTGCCATGTGGAAAGGAAATTTCTTTCACCAAGCCATAGAAGATTCCTTCTGCTGAGCTGGAAAAAAGCTTGGAGGATCAGGTCCCTGTTCCCTCCCTCTTGGTTAATGCCCACTCATATGATAATTCATGATTACTGATTCGCCTCAAAAAATAATTGTAAGGGAGGAAATGTTGGGAGCCAAAGCCAACTCATTTTTTAGCTCCTATACCTAGCCAGCAGCTATTTACCAGAAGGCTACCTTCCCTATTGTTTGTAGCTTAAGCTGACTCCTGACAGTCTGGCCTGACTGTCTTAGCTCAGAAGGTGACATCCTCCCACCTTCTCCTGCAGCTCCCCTAGCCCAGCAGGTGACACCCTTTAGATCCTCAACAGATAACAGATAGATTTCCATACTCTCCCTCAAAGGCTTGCCACTTTCTTTGGTATTTCCCACCACCTTTCTTGCAGCTACCTGCATGGCAGAGATTCTGTATAAATATTGCTTGTTACAATAAAGCTTTGGAGGACTTGAACAGAGAGATTTGTCTTGTCCTTCTGTTCTTTGTGTTCCTGCCTTCCATTTGTTTCATTCCCAGGTCTAGGTCCACCCTGAAGACCCTGCTGGCCAGGGCAACTGGGGTGTGGTATACAGCCTAGATCCAGCAAGATGCAGAGTTCCTGTCAATTCTAGATAAAGTCAGTAGGGGTATTGGGGCCCTTTTGCCAGGAAAGGGTGGGAATATCACAAACTGTTTAGAGAGGCTATAAAAGGTTTCTTTCTTCAAAACTTTCAAATACCTGTGCTATAATTTAGCAGTAGGATATCTTGATTAGCATGTGCAATTCCCTGGGTTAAATCCCCAGCACAACTAAAATACTAGAAGAAAATTAAATAAAAGCCATCTATGAGATGTTTGTAGTCAAGAAAGGGGCAGAGATTTAGGCTTTTTGTTTGTGGTTTTTTTTTTTTCTATGTGGAGAAAGTGAAGTCACCTGCCCCTACAGGAGCCACACTAACATACCCACTCAGCAGGTGTTAAGACTTCCTGGGAGAATCATATCTCACTCAGCAGTATTAACAAAGGCCTGCTGGGGGTGGACTTCACTCACTTACAGATGTTAACATAGGCTTTGGGAAGGGAAGGATGTTTTGTAAGTTACTGAAATAGTAACCACTACATTTTCATTCTATTTTATGAGAAGACTCTCACCTCATCAGACTCTCCCAGCAGCTCTTCCACTCTTCTTTGCTGGTATCTGAGACATGGTTCATTCAATAATTGGGGAATGAGCATTAGAGCAATCCTATTGATGCAACTGGAAATACAGTCTTTCATTTCCCTGAGCAAAGTAGCTTAAGAATATGATGCTAAACCCCATACTTTCAAAAGTAGGAGTAGATATGTCCACCCACACATAGCCTGGGAAAGCACTCCCACCAAAGTAAAGAGCTCAGAGTAGAGAACATTTTGTTGAAGAGGAGATGGGCCAATTTCCCTCTGAGTAAAAGGTGTGTGGATGTTTTTCTTCTCTCACACAGAAGCTGTGTGTGTGTGTGTGTGTGTGTGTGTGTGTGTGTGTGTGTGTGTGTGTGTGTTCTGGATGGTTTCCAGAAAATGCAAAATATGTTGTTCCCTATAGGACCTGACAGTAGATTTTAATAGAACCAATGAGTAATGATTCAAGGCAATATCTGATTAAATGCTTTGAGTGGTCCCCACGATAAATACAGGAAAATAACACAGTCATAGAAAATGTAACAAAACTCCTCAGTGGGCAGTGGGGGTGGGGTGAGATAGGTGGTTGCTGCTTAGAAGAGGAAACAAAGAAAGCTAGGCAGAGGCTTCAGTGTCCTGAGATCAGGCTGGAAGTGATCTGCAAGTGGTGCCCTTTGTTAGGGAGATGCTGATCTGGAACACATTTAAAGCTGAGTTGAGGGTAGACCTCTGTCAGAGCAAGCCATTAAACAAAACTATACCAGGAGAAAATTGGAACTTTTGCCAGTGGCAATTTGGAATTTACTACAGGATGCAGACCTGAACAATCAAGGTTGTGATAGTGACTGTAGGAACAGGTATACACTGAATATAGTGTTTACCTCAGTTCCTCATAGAATATAAGGAAGAAAGGCAGAAGAGGCCTACATGACTTAAAAATGTGCTGGGAGAGATCCTTGAGAAGGAGAATGGAGTCCTGAGTTCTGTAAACTGTCCAAGGTTTAAGAGTACAGCAACATATGTACATGGGAAGGCACCTTGGAAACAATTTCTGATGCAGGTTTTCAGCTGGTACAAGAAGCTAATAGGTGTTTTTATGCCAGCACTAACCTGTTTTTATTACTATAGCTTTAGGGTAGAGCTTGAAATCAGGGACAATAATACCTCCAGAAGTTCCTTTATTATAATGGATTGTTTTAGCTACCTTGGGTTTGTTGTTAGTTTGTTTTCCCATATGAAGTTGAGTATTGTTCTTTTGAGGTCTGTTGGAATGTTGATTGGGTTTTATACTGAATATTCATGTTGTTTTAGCTAAGTTTGCTATTTTTATTATGTTAACCCTGCCTACCAATGAAAACGAGAGATCTTTCCATCTTCTGACATTTTCTCCAGTTTCTTTCTTTTTTCAAAGACTTAAAGTTCTCATCAAATAGATTTTTCACTTATTTTGAGTTGCTGTAAGACATTTATATTATTTGTGGCTATTGAAGATATTTTATATTGTTTGTGGCTATAATAAAGGGTGCTGGTTCTCTGATTTCTTTTTTAGCCTGTTTATCATGTGTATTTAGGAGGGCTACTGACTTTTTTTAGTTAATCTTGTATCCCACCACATCACCAAAGGTGTTTATTAGCTGTAGCAAGCAGTTCTTCCATAGAAATTTTAGGGTCACTTATGTATACTACTATATCATCTGCAAATAGCAAAACATTGACTTCTTCCTTTCCAGTTTGTATCCCCTTGATTTCCTTTTGTTGTCTTAATGTTCTAGCTAGAACTTCAAGTAGTATTTTGAGTAGACATAGAGGGTGAACAGTCTTGTCTTATTCCTGGTTTTAGTGGGATAATTTTGAGTTTCTTTCCACTTAATTTTATGTTGACTGTTGGCTTAGTGTATATTGTTTTTATTATGCTTATATATGCTTCTTGTATTCCTGATCTCTCCAAGACCTTTATCATAGAGGATGTTAGATTTTTGTCAAAGGCATTTTTAGCAATGAGATTACCATGTGTGTTTTTTCTTTCAGTTTATATGTTTATATGGTAGATGACACTGATAGATTTTCATATGCTGAATCATCTCTATGTCTTTGGGATGAAGCCTACTTGATCATAGTGGATGACTTTTTGTTCTTTTTTTTCATGTTTTCTTGAATCTGGTTTGCATGTATTTATTGAATATTTTGGATCCACAGTTCATGAGGGAGATTTGTCTGTAATTATCTTTCTTTGTTGTGTCTTTGTATGGTTTGAGTACCAGGGTAATTATAGCCTCGTAAAAAGAATTTGGCAATGTTTCTTCTCTTCCAATTGTGTGGAAAAATTTGAAGAGTATTGATATTAGCTTTTCTATCAATGGAATTGAATCAAAGACACTGATATAAATCCACATACCTATAAATACCTGATTTTTGACCAAAAAAGCCAAAATTATACAATGGAAAAAGAAAGCATCTTTAAAAAATAGTGCTGGGGGCTGGAGAGATGGCTCAGGGGTTAAGAGCACTGTCTGCTCTTCCAGAGGACCCGGGTTCGAATCCCAGCACCCACATGGCAGCTAACAACTGTCTGTAGTTCCAGTTCCAGGCAAACACCAAGGCAAATAAATAAATAAATAAATAAAGTTTTTTAAAAAAAAATAGTGCTGGCATATGTTGGCTTGTAGAAGAATGTAAATATCTGTCACCCTGCACAAAACTTAAGTCCAAGTAAATTGGTAAGTTTTGAATCCCTAGTTAATGGGTATCTGTCACCACAGTTGTAATAAGCCAATCAAGATGAATTAATAAATCTGGATTTAATGAACATAGCAAAGTAACCCTGGAAGACAGTAAGAAAGACAGAGGAATAGTCATATTGCAAAAACTTGCTACTGAGTCTTACATAGCCAGCTCACTTAATGCTACTATAAAGAAACTCATCAAATGTTGATACCCCAATAAAACTCTTACAACAACTTGCAGCTAAAGCCACTCTATTTCTTCCAGATGCCACTTCAAACATGTAATCAGCCAGTGTCTCCAGAGAATAAGACCCACTCTGATTTTCCAAAGTGGATACTTGGAGCCTGTTACACAATGGAAGTGCTGGGACTTCCAGGATGTAGGAGTCCAGGAAACAGACAAATCAACCATAAACAATTCATATGCAACAGATTGCACATGTTTGATATCTGTTACCTATCTGACTAACTGGTTAACCATCTATGTACTATGCATGCATCCATGTATGCAGTGTGTGTGTGTGTGTGTGTGTGTGTGTGTGTGTCTTGAATCTAGACCTTTGGGTAGGAAAAAAAGCTTAAGAGGGAAGAAAGTCCCTATGTGTCAAATCATGTCCCTATGCTGCCCCTTCTCTTTAGTCTCTGCATGCCAAAAAGCAAATCAGCAATGCTACTCACAAAGTCTCACTTTCCCAAGTCATCAGTAGTTGAAAATGTGTGTCAACTGGATTTCTTCTAGTCTGAAGTCCCTTTGCATATGGAAAGAGAGTTTAGACTCACCTTCCCTTTGTGTCACACAGCTTACTCAGGTCAGATGAGGAAGAGTCTGTGCATCCACAGCTTCCCCACACGGTCTTTAATACCCTGACTTCACAGTAACTGCACCCTTCAATCCATGTCTCTTAGGGTGCTTTATAAAGGGAATAAATGTCCCTGTTAACAGAGACAAATAACATGAAAGGAAGACACACATTAAGAAGCATGAGACTAAGATATGAAAGGAGATGCCAAGGCAATGAGGTAGAAATACACTGGAAGTGAATGCAGGCAGCAAAAATGACCAAGGGATTGTGATGTCAACCCTGAATCAGGAGAATTGCAATGTCTGAGTGTGAACATGTAAATCCAGATGGAAGGAAGACACCAAACTTGAAATCCTTCTCCCCTCAGCCCGGGAACACAAGGTGATAATGTGGTAGAATGAACAAGGTGTTGGCATCAAATGAATCCAGGTCTAGATCCAAGTTCTATTGCTTTCCAGCTGTGTGTATGAGTCCCTCTGCCACTCTTTCCTGCTCTGTTTGTCTAGAGCCCCTGTGGCAGTGTAAGGATGCTGGAGAGAAAATTGTTTCACAGCAGGTGAGGCCAATTCTTAAATTTATGTCTTTCTACTGAATGTGATTCACAAGGAAAGAGGCTAAAGAAGAAACTAGTTCTAAGGACAGAAGATTCTCAAGGAAATGGGAAGTGGACCTGCCTATTCTCCTGGTTCCACACACTCAGCATTCTAATTTCTCTTATTCTGATACACTCATCACATCACATTTCTACCACATATCCTGTCCCATTCCCACCCCCTTGAAATTCTCTCTCTCTGTCTCTCTTTCTCTGTCTCTCTCTTTCACTCTCTCTCTTTCTCTCTCTTTTTTTTGCACATGCTAGACATTTGTGGTGGCCTGCCTCCATACTGGGCCCTGCCCGATATGCACAGCTCTCTCCCTGAGCAAGAAGTAGGGCTGACTAGTCAAACAAGAAGCTATTACAGGCATTATGGCAATTGACTTCTGAGGCCAGGTCACAAAACCTGAGGGTCTGCTTTACTCTCCTTGCTCTGGGAGAATTTAGCAGACAGATTGTAAGGACATTCATGAAACAGCATTACAGTGAAGTCTACATGATAAAAAAAACTGATGCCTCCTATTCTTAGCTTAAATTAGAAAGCCATCTTGGAAGTGGACGTTTATCCTTCATCCAGCCTTTAGAACGTGATGGCAGCCCAAGCAAGCCTACAGCTTGACTGTGGCATTTTCTGCATGACAACATGCAGCTAAGTCATTCCTAGGTTTCTAACTGAGGGACACGGTGTGAGACAATAACAAAGTACTATCTGAAATCATTCATCTTGGAATAATTTGTAACACAAGAATAGAGATACCATCTTCTCCATTTTTTCAAACCGTTACCACTCTACTCTGTTCTTCTGCCACACAACCCACCAAACACACCAAACTTTGTCTCTGAGATAGAGTTCTATGTGGCTGCTGTGATCTTAGTGTAGACTATCCCTTCCTAGCCAAACCATATAGGTCAATCAAAGCTGAATCTCATTTCTATAGGCTCTCTCTGATAGCTTCTTATATTCCACTGACACTATGTGCTTTTCTTAGATACCTTCCTACTCCTACTTAGTGATTTAGTGTTTACTTTCTTTTTTTTTTCTTTTTTGAGACAAGGTTTCTGTGTAGTCCTGGTAGTTTAGAACTCACTTTGTAAACTAGACTGGCCTAGAGCTCAGAGATCTTGCCTTGGTCTCCTGAGTACTAGAACTAAAGGTATATGCTACCACTGCCCTTCATTCTTAATTATAACTTTGTGGAGTAGGAAATGCAAACAATCTGTTTCATCTTCCAAATGAGGAAATTGAGGTGCCAGGCACTTAACTGATTAGCACAAAAACAGCTACTTGGGGGGAAAGCTGTGGATGGGGACTTTGTCTTTTCTGAGTGTTCTTTCTGCTCCCACAAGCAATTGAATATTCATTAGGCTTAGCTTTATGGTACATAAAACAATTTCTCCATAGCCACAGATTTGGTAAAGGTGGAGAAAGTTAAATGCTCCTAACTGTTACTGTATTCCAAAGCACTCTAGCATTTTGTACCACAAAACCATATATTATTGCTTTCTGTTTTACGAGTAGAAAGGCTCTGCTCAGTAGGTCCTTCACTTGGGGTTCTTTCTTTTTTTTTTTAACTTTATTTTATTTATTTGCCTTGGTGTTTGCCTGGAACTGGAACTACAGACAGTTGTTAGCTGCCATGTGGGTGCTGGGAATCGAACCTGGGTCCTCTGGAGGAGCAGATGGTGCTCTTAACCACTGAGCCATCTCTCCAGCCCCCACTTGGGGTTCTTTCTAATATTGCTGTATGTAGTGCTGTCATATGCTGGGGATATTTGAAGAGGTTTTGATCTGTAGGTCTGCTGTCAGGGTTTGAATGGCTGGCAATGTTGGGGGGTCTCTCTCTTCAAGCATCTCTCTACCTGGTTAGCTTCTCCCATTTGTGGCCTGCCAGCCTTAGGGCAACCAAGCTTCATATGCAATAACTACATAATCTCTCTCTCATGCATTCTAATTCTTTTGAGAGCATCTCCAGAGCTGTGTGTCTTGTTACAATCTAAGCTTGGAATGTTATTTCAACCACCCTCTGTCTGTTAAGCAAGTTACAAAGTTTCTCGTTAACACAGGTGACAGTGCATCAACATTCACCCCACACAGCCCCAATCCTCTTTTTTTCTCTCACCTCCAGCAACATTTTCTTCTCCATCTTTCAAGCCTTCACTAAAATCTCTTTGAAGTCTCTCTAGATTTTGCTAAAAGACTCCCTGTGGATATTCTCTCAATTATTACTCTGTCTGAAAACAAATACCACATGCTTTTTATGTTAAAGCTGTACCTTACTTAAAGACACCAAAATTCTGTTCCAGTTATCAATGTCTTCTCTGAAACTCCTTTAAAATTTAATAGCTTAATGTAGCTGAATTGGGTGGCACAGAGCTATAATCCCAGCCTAGGGACACTGGATGGTGTGTGTGGGGGGACAAAAGATCATGAGTTCAATACTAGCCTGGATTATGTAAAAAAACTTTGTCTCAGAACAAAACAAATTAAACAAGAAACCTCAATGGCTTATAACAGCTATGAATATTTCTCTGAATTCTGGGAGCTGGCCAGGTTCATATGGATAGTGTCACATGATGGCCTCTTACTTTGCTTTCAGATGGTACTGGAAGCATCAGAAGCTAGAAATTCTTCCACATCCTTGTGGCACAGATGTCTGGAATAGCTAGAGGTTGGGTGGACATTGGTATGTCTTCCAGTACTTTTTCTATAAAGCCTCATATACTCTCCTCAGAAAAACTCAGAGTGGTTGGATCTATCATGTGATTTTTTCTTCCTCCAGAGAAATCATTTTAAGGGTCACATCACCAGCTCAGACCTTCTTGGTTCATAGGTCCTTGGTGTATCAGTATCTTCTTCATGTCCCTAAGACAAAACAACACTGAAAAAACCAAATAACTCAGTCATTAAGTAGGTAGTGGAACACTTAAAATATTTTCTAATATCTTAATAGCCATGTTATTAAAAATGAGTTAAATTTTGCTTTTATTTCCTTAAGTGAATGTAATCACTGATGATGCACATATATCTAAGCACTATGCAGCTTTAAGAAACAAACCAAATAGTTTTGCAAATTTTCTGTTATACATGTTTCATATCACAAAGGCCAGGAGATGTAGTAAAATCATCAAGAGAAGTGTAGCAAGAGATTAAAATTGTGCATTATCTTGAAGTAGCAGTTTTTTAGAGTCTCTATCCAGAGAGCATAGAGTGTGTTCTTTGAAGTTATCAAATAACTTGTGCTCCTGTGAGATTTCTAAGACAGCCACAGAACAGCACTCAGTAATCACTGCTCCACCAACCAAATCCCGACAGTAGCTGTGCAAAACAGGAAATAGTTCATACTAGGTCCCATCTTCAACTCCTCCCCCCACCCCACTTAGCCAGCAATGGACAAACAGAAGAAAGATTACATTTTACTTTTACCAAAATCAGGAAGTCATGGAAGCAGATAGAGATAAGGTCTGGATCTCACTCTTGTCCCTGGGAACTATTCCACAGAATGTGAAGGAAGTCACTAACTACTTACATCTGCATAGTGGTAAGGATTAGTTTTCCTGTCTTTAAATGTATACTCAAATTATCCAATGAATATATGTTCAATTGCAGATATCAATAATTATTTGTTCAACCTAGGACACATACATTCATCTGAGAAGACAAGAAGACTTTCCACGGGAAAGTCTGTGTTTTTTTGCAAGAACCTCTGTGACAATAATTTCAGATGGAGCAGCTTAAAAGCAAGAATTTGTTCCTCAAAGCTCTAGAATTTGGAAGTGAGCAATGAGAGTATCGGCAGGGCTACTTTCTCCCAAGGCTGGCTTGCTGGTGGCTGTCTTCTTGCATAGCCCTTTCTCTGTGTGCAATACATCTGTTATTTTTATTCTTTTTACATGGTCACTAGTCATAAAACCTCACTTAACTTTAATTACCTCTCTAAATTCCTTGTCCCCAAATATAGTCACATTGGAATTAGAACCTCACTCTTCAATTATTAATTATTGGTCTTTAGAATGAATAAATTAAGGGGTTTACCTTATACCATTTTCTTAAAAGATCTTTTATTTAAAGCATAATTTCTAATTTTATATGTTCTCCTTAGCTTCCAGAAATGCCATGTAAAAGTTATACATACATATATATATATGTACATATTTGTGAGGGGGCATCTGTTTACCCTGTTGTAGACTATTTGTGTTACCTGGAAGTATTTTTGGAAGATGCCATACTGAGAAACTATAATCAAGTCTTGCTGAATCAACATTAGGCACAGGTTCTTCTGCAACATTCCTTATGCAACCAGGATTAGGGATCACTGACGTAAATGTATTCTATTTAAATTGTGGTCAAAAGACTAGAAACACTTTCATTACTTACAAATTGACTGGAGACATTGAATATCACCCACTCTTGGGTACAGAGGAACTACAGATCATCACTTTTGTTACAGCAGCAGGCCATGCAATGTGTTCAATGTAGTTTGAGATGTATTTGGCCATAGAATTCCTCAAATTATAAAAGATAACTGTAATGGCAAAATTTTCAAAATCACCAAAAATATTTCTAATATGTAATTCAGGAATAGTTTACATAGCAGTCCTGTTCTTTGCTTTGTGATGAAATTATGCTATTTTAATGATAAGGCTGTTCCTAAAGCTCAGAGCCTACCACAGGCATCTAATCTACAATGCAATCAGCCCACAGATGACCTATCCCTAATCTCCAACCACTGTGGGTAATAGATCAACAATCAACCTCTGTTGGGTACACAGCATTCACCTTACAAGGATACAGGTGGCCCTTAGCAAAACAGATCTTAACTGAGCTGTGGTAACAGTGAAAGGAAAAGAGAAAAGTCAGAAGTAGGGGATTATGTGAAAAAACATGAAAGTAGAAGGGCATTTCACTTTACTGGACATCATCCCTCATTCCTAATCCCTAAAGCTTTCAGATCATAATTCTTGGCCTCTTTCAAAGATGGTCCACACATATCTGTAGCTATTTTTAGAAAAAATAAAAAAGAGGATAACTGACTTAGAAATAAAGACCAAAACAGAGGAAGGAACTCCTGAAAAGAAGAATTAAGTACTAAAATTATCACCCTGGGAAGTTCCTAGATGAATTTCATTTAAAAATTGTAATGATGAGTCATTGAGAAGCATAATTTCCTGTCTTTTAAGAAATTATTTTCCAGCCAGACATGGTGGTACACACCTTTAATCTCATAATCCCAGCATTTAGGAAGCAGGTGGATCTCTGAGTTCAAGGCCAGCTATGTCTGCAAATAAGTTCTAGGATAGCAAGGATTGTGCAAAGAGACCTTGTCTTGGAATATATATATATATATATATATATATATATATATATATATATACACATATATATGAAATAGAAATAACTTTCAAAGCTCAATTCTTCTACCATATCTTCTGATTAGGATGTGTATTTTATATTGCTCTCATTCTTTTTCCCAAGTGGAGTGGTTTAGGTTGAATGTTCCATATTTAGAGAGGCTGTAGAGTTTTGCAGGATATTTGATTCTGTGAAGCTAATATAACCAACCTTGAATCAGGAGCAGAGCCAAGAACCAGTTGACAGGAATTATCCGTGGAGCATATGGAGAGCCCAGGAAGAGATGAAGAGGCACAGACAAAGGAGTGGGGAGACTTGGAATTTTTGTTTGTGACAGCTAGAGAGATGCTCTCTTACTGGGTCTCCAGCTAAAAAAGAAAGGTCAGCTGGTTTTGTCTAGGCCTCTCTGACCTAGCGAGTTTTCACCCCAACATCTGACTCCTGGGTCTTTATTGGTAAGTAGAACGATATAAATATAGTTAAAAACTATATTGGCCGTAGTGGCCAACCAGGCATGGTTCCAGTAGGGCCAGAAGTCCTGCCAGGTTATGGCCTGAGCAGTAAGTAGGATGCTGACTGTAAGGCCCTAGGACTGCAGTCGCTATGCTCATTGAAAATCAACAAAAAGGCTGGTGCTTTAACAGGGTCTTTTGCACCAGCCTCTGGCCCAAAATTCCTCCCCACAATTGCCTTTACATGTCTGCCATCTTGTCACCCACCATGCTATAATACCTTGAAAAAGGTTACAAAGGACAAAGGGCTGGCTTGTAGTTGCAGAAGGATGCAGTTTATTACAGCAGAGGAGACATGACAGCAGACAACAAAGGTATGGTGGTGGCAAGTGCAGGAGGATGTCCACATTGGACCCATGCTCACGACACAGAGAACAGGAGGTGGGGCTGTGCTTTAAAGCCTCAGTGTCTACACCAATGACCCACTTATGCCAGCAAGGCTCCACCAACTTCCAAACAGCACCACCTACTGGGGATTAAGTGTTCAAACACTGGAGCCTAAGTGAAATTTCACATCCAAACCCCAAGAATTCTCACTAGCACAAAATCCTTAGAATTGAACTTTAACCAAATACTTGATTCTCCTAGATTGTAACAACAACAAAATACCAGGTATGTTAAAAAAAAAAAGGCAAGCATTTACAAACATTTTTGATATGTAAATATGTCGACAGCAATGGCAAATATCAAGAATTCCTTCTGTGGGGATTTACCACTTGTGTTAAAATTTCCATTTTAGAGTTTTTCATCTGACTGCTACCACATTCAGTAAAACCAGCTTCAAAATCACGTGTATCTTTTATAAGACTAATATCAGACACTAGCATGCCTTAAGTTTTTAACAAAAATGATATTTATTCTTCTAATAATTATTTACTTAATTATGATTCAATAATCATTTCAGTTTTCTGTTTCTGTATGCATCTTTCTACATGCTTTTATTTTCCAACTCTTAGTAATGTGTATTCAAGCCATGTTTCTGTAAGCAGAATATGTCTAATCTGATATTTTAGTATTCTACTTGAAATATTTAGTCCATTTCTCCTGAACGTAATTACTAAAAGGTATGAATTTCTATCTTCTACTAGATTATTGTTCATTTATATTTGATTGACCTAGTTCATGTAATTTTTTCTCTCATTTCTTGCTCTTTTTCTTATATTAATCAGATTTTATTATTTTACTTCCCCCCTCTGTTACCATCTAAGTCAGACTTTTTTGGAAGTAATTGCAGACATTTTTATATAATAATATTCTATTATAGATTATTAGTTTTGCCACTGACTTTCAATTTTAAAATTCTAGAATATTTGAAGTTGCTTATCTCCCTTTCAAATCTTTGTATTTTTAATGAACATGAATTTTGCTTCTGCATCATTTTTACACACCATAAATTTAAACATAACTATTTCCCTCTACCATCAGACAGGTAATACACATTCTTATGTTCTCACTTACCTGTATTTTCTTAGTGACTTTTCTCTTCTTTTTCTGTGGTGATATGTGATATATTCAATAAAACCAGTCTGGAATATCAGAGAATAGATCCACCCACAGTCAATCCAGGAGGATCAGAGAGTGGTAACTCATGCCTTTAATCCCAGCACAGGAAAATCCAGGAGTGGTGACCTATGTCTTTAATCTCATAACTCCAGAGACTGGGATCTTTCTGTGTTTCTGTGAGTTCAAAGCCTAACTATCAAACAGTAGAGCTCACACCTTTAATCTTAACCTGGATGCAAAAACAACAAGGCAAAGAAGGCATTTAAAGCAGGCATAAGAAGACAGATTATTATTCTATAGAAGCATGAGGAGTGAGGCTGAGGAAGCTGAAAGATGGCTTGTCTGGGTGAGATTTGACGGTGGTCTGTTTCTCTATATATAATATTTCAGCTTCTCCCCAATAACTGGCTCTGAGTTTTATTTAATAACAACCAGAATTCATACAACACTCTTCTTTTTCTTTTTTCTTTCTTTCTTGTGTTGCTGGAGATTGAAGCCAGGAACTTGAGCACACACTGGAGGAGCTCCCAACCCCAATATGTACCCTAGCCCATAACAATTTTATTGCTCATCATTTGTTGCTCTGTTTACTTGCTATCATTTGAAATTATTTCTCTCCTAGATGAAGAAATATTTTTACAATTCTTTTAAAAGACTCGATTGTTTAAATTTTAGCTGAACAATAACAACAATAGATATGCTAATTTGAATTGGGAGAAAACATGGGACCTCAAACATTCAGGAAGGAAGGACTTCAGGCAGCCAAGGGAGAAATAGTCTTCCCCAGAAAAAGTATACCAACTGGTTATCCAATACCAAATGGTCATTCCTAAAAATATATATACAGGTAACATTATACAGACTGATCAGGTTATAGTTGTGCAGGTACAAATCTGTGAATGTGTGTGTATGTATGTGTGTTTGTATGTATGTGTATGTTTGTATATGTGTGTGTATATGTGTATATATGTGTGTATGTGTGTGTATGTGTGTATATGTGTGTGTATATGTGTGTGTATGTGTGTGTATGTGTTTGTAAAATATCAACTAATGAAGAGGGCATGACTTTGAAAAGGAGCACAGACAGGTATATGGAAGTGTTTACAGGGAGAAAAAAAGAAGAAAACAATGTAACTGCATGATAATCTCAAAGAAGTAAAGGAAGTATTTTTTAATTAAAAAAATCTCATTTTCTGATAGCTAGCTTTCTCAGCATTCATATGTGTGGTTTATTGTCTATTATGTCAGTTAGTAAAAGTATCATTCTATTGTCCTCTGCCTCCCAATGGTTTTGTTGTGAAATCAGCTGTTAAATTTCTCAATGTTCCCTTAGAGGTTTGTGTATTTTTCTTTCAGTCTATAGTTTTCACTCTATCTATTTCACCCTTTTTGTAGTTTTGTTATGATGAACCTCAACTTTGTTACATTTCTCCCTCCTGAAGTTTATAAAAAAATCTTGATTTGCAGTTTTTTGTCTTTCATCATTTTGGAGGAATCACAATATATTTGATTACTTTTCCCATAGGCAATTTTTGTTCCATTCTACTGCTGGGCCTATATTTACAATGTTTCAGATTTTGTTTTTTACTCTGCTCAAGATATTCCTTAACATTTTTACGTATTTCATATTTTTTCACTTGTACCTTAGTTTGGATATTTATTACTGATCTCCATTCTCTATGGTTATATCAAATACAATGTTAAACCTGTAGTTTTTCAAGCCTGATTGTGGTGGCAGTGGCAGCACACATGCCTTTGATCCCAGCACTCAGGGAGGCAGAGGCATGCAGATCTCTGTGCATTTGAGGACAGCCTGGTCTACAGTTCCAGGACAGTCAGAGCTACACAGAGAAATCTTGCTTCAAAAATTATATAAGACAATGATATTGACATAATATTATTAGCTATTAATAAAGAAAATAACTTACTCAGGTTGGGTGTATGCTACATGTGTGTTTGTGTGTGATTATTTGAAATTTTGTCTCATATACAGATTTAATAATCACTACTCCATTGTTATTTTTTTTAATTCCAATTCTCTGCTGGAATTATGCCTTGTCCTTCTTTCCTGTTTTTTCCTGAATTGTATGTATCCAGGAAGACCCAACAGCAATGATTACATTGGAAGGATTAGCTGATCTCTTGATTGTTTTGGCTCAGTCCTATTTGAAATGTCTGGCAATATTTCTTCTATTGATTTGTTGAGACTAAAAGAAATAAATAAAATAAGTCATAGCAGTAAGTTCTTTTCAAGAGGCTCTTTCCTTTCTTTTTTTTTTTAAGATTTATTTATTATGCATACAGTTTTACAGAAGAGGGCACCAGACCTCATCATAGATGGTTGTGAGCCACCATGTGGTTTTGCTGGGAATTGAACTCAGGTCCTCTGGAAGAACAGTCAGTGCTCTTAACCTCTGAGCCATCTCTCCAGCCCCGGCTCTTTCCTTTCTGTATGATGCAGCAAGGTGAGAGCCTACCAGAATTCCTCTGAGAAAGGATTACAGCATTGACAGTCTCTGATGACTTCTGGTTATCCTTCAGTGAATCTAGCTTTGGGTATTGGGGGTGGGGAGAAATTTTTACCAGATGCCATTTACACCAGGAGGTTCCTAACTCTAAGTCTTGTTTCTTCCTTATTATTGAACCATCAAAGCCTATTTTTTGTTTGTCAGAGACTTTCTGCTAAGTTCCTCACATTCTTGTTTTGGCAAACTCAGACTGACCAACATCTTGAGCAAGAAATAACCCCATTTTAGGCTACATTCTCTAATCTTTTCTCTAACTAGGATTCCAGACTCCTCAATGTCTAATTTTGCACCTTTAGCTCCAGAGGACAGCCAATACCTCTGCTTTACTCTGTGCATTTTGGCAGCAGCAGTCATCAGAATTCTCGGCTTCTTAATGTAAGCTAAAGAATTAGCAAGTATACAGAAGCAAAATCTGAGCAATGGAATGCTGAGACTTAACACTGGGATTGCCCTTTTGAAGGTATTTTAGACTTTAAGTCCTCAATTCTATGCGTGTTTCTGATTTTTTCAATAGATGTTCCACTTGATAACTTTGGTTGCCTTGAAAAAAAACTTTGCTCAACTTTAATTTGTTGTAGCCAGAATTTAAATAGAAAAACCCTGTCCTGAATCTTGCATTTTTACTGGTGTTACAATTAGAAGAGCAGACAATATTCAACCAAAAGATACTAAACAAAACAAGCCCATATTGGTGCATGCTCCTATTATCAGCAAATTAGCCTTCCCTTTGGTAGGCACTTGGTTTTATCAATAAAAGTATTTAAAAGTGGAATCAGAAGAAAGCTCAAGGACCAGTTTATTATTATTATATTGAGAGAAAAATACCAACAGGGCAGGCAAAGTTGGAAAATTGGCAGCTACCAGAAAGAGAGAACAGGAAAAAAAAAAAGAGGAAAAGTCAGGCCTTTGCATTTAGAGTCAGCAATAGAGATTTTGTAAAAGATAGGACTTGAATTCTTAATAAAAGTAAGAATGCGAGAAAAACCTGGAGTATCAGAAAAAGTATGCTTAAGATTTTAGATGACAGTCAAACACAGGAAGGGAAAAATATAATTGTTATTGTTTGTCTTTTGAGACAGGTTCTTTCTTACTCATATGTAGACCATACTGAGCTTAAACTCACAGAGATCTTCCTGTTTCTAGCTCCTGAGTGCTGATATTAAAGGTGTGTGTCACAACAACTGACCTCCAATTTTATAGTTTCTAATCCAGAACTCAGCAAAGCAAAGCAGGCTTAGAGGTATAGATCTGCAAAGAATTGCACCAAGGGAGGGGCTTCGGGAGATTAAGTGAGTACCACTTCTCCAAGGGATTATCTACTGTCTCCTTAATGTGCCTTTAGGAACCACTTTAATTTAAGTGGTTCCCAACCTTCATAATGCTGTACTTTTTAATATAGTTCTTCATGTTGTGGTGACCCTCAGCCACAAAATTATTTTCATTGCTATTTTATAACAGCAATTTTCCTATTGTTATGAATTTTAATGTAAATATCTGATATTTGATCCAACCCACAGGTTGAGAACTGCTGCTTTATAAGAATCCATTTTCCTGAGTCTTCCCATCCAGATGACTCAAGCCTAGCTGGATTAATTTGTAGCACAGATCCTAATTGGTCTTAATAAAAACCTGGAGCCAGATATCCAGATATTGGGGTCAATGCTGAAAGATCAGAGAGAAAAAGAATCCAGCTACTAGAGAGACTTCTTACCTGTACAGAATCCTCAAGCAGGAAGGCTGAGCTCCAGTCTTCTTCAGCCTCATATTTCTCTCTCCACCCAGCTATATCACTTCCTGTTCCTTAGTGCTGGGATTAAAGATGTGTGCCATGACTACCTGGCCTCTAGGGCTCTAGTGACTGACCTTGCCCTCTGATCTTCAGGCAAGTTTTATTTGTTAGCTCATATACAAAATATCACCACATTAAATCCTTTTTTAAAAAACTTTCTAATATACAGAACAGTTTCCTCTCCCCCCTCTCCTCTGGTTCCCTGACTCCCCCACCACAATACCATATACTCCTCCTCCCTATCCATTCCTCTATTGTCTCCATTCAGAAAGGGGCAGGCCTCCCTTGGGTTTGAACAAAAGCATGGTTGAGGTTAGACTGAGCTCTTCTCCCTGCACTGAAAGAACAGAACCAACACTAAACTATCCTGAGAACATGCTTCCCTGCCGTAACTAGGTGCTGAACTTAAGATCCAAAAATGTGCTGTGACAGCAGAATTTAAAGCAAATATCCTAGACACAGTCAAACAGGAGGCTCGGTAGGAAAATTTAACAAGAGCCAGATGACTCTGCAGACATCCCATATCTTGCCATAAATCCTGTCAGGATTTTATAGCCATTAGCAATTTTGCACCTATAGCCTGATCAAAAATTTGAAAAGGTTATCTCACTCTATTTTTCCCTTATCCAATCCTAGAATGCCAAGACATACAGCTCTCTGCTGATGGTTTTTCCCTATTTAAGCCCTTTGTAATCAGAGCCCGTGGCTTCCTCTTTTACTTCCTTGGAGAGTGCAGGAAGAAGTCCTTGCTTAGGCTTGAATAAAGAAACCTTTGTTTTGCATCAGGAAGTTGACTCCATGATTTTGTTGGTGGTCTCACAACAGGGTGCAACACATAAAAACTGGCCAGGTAATCCAGCATGGGTAGCATGTTCCCAAAAGCCAGCCAAGTTCCAGGGACAGGTCCTGATCTCACTGCTAGAAAGCCTTACAAACAGATCAAGTTACACACCTGTCACACATATGCAGAGGACCTAGGTCTATCCTGTGCTGGATCCCTAACTGTTGGTCCAGAGTCCATGTGCTCCCATGACATCAGGTCAGTTATCTCTGCAGGTTCTCCTGTCATGAATTGAGGCCATGGCTGTACAATTCCTCCTACCTTTCTTCAGAAAGACTCCAGTTTAATTCCTAAAGGAGGAGTCAATAGTATGTGATGTTTCAGAAGCTTTGAATGTTATGTCTCTACCCAGGGGCAGGGATGGAGCTTGGATTCTCTCTTGATCATAAGTTTTCCTTTAACAGAACTCAACAAAACCCTTTTTGTTACCTACACCTTTTCATGGAACAATTTCAATTGTGATGTTTCCCCTTGTTTTATTACCAAGAAATGGGAAGTAAGATCCAAAGCCAGTTCTAAAAAAGGAATCCATCTTCAATGTCCTCAAAGCATGATAATGCCTTCCTAGTTGCCTTACACATGATGAAAATAAATAAGATATGAAAATTACAACATGGCCAACTGCTGTTCACCTACCTCAAGGATATACAAAATATCTTTATTGATGAAAAACTCTGCAAAGAAAGTTGCCCTTGTTAGCCTCATTTTAAGATTCCAGGTGGGAGCAGGAAGTAGATTTATTACAAACAGCACTGAGGAGGGCAGAGGATGGCCCTGTCTCAAATCTCTATTTCAAGGCTTCAAGAATACAAGGGCAGCAAATTCTCATGCTGGGTGGAATCTTTCTGGAGCTCCTCATTTTTTGCTGGTGTGGCTTGAAACTGCACCTCTGAGGCAGCATATGAATTTTCCTTTTAGACATTACTGTTCAGTAAGTCAATTCCTGTAAGTAAAGGAGGGGAGGGAGCAGTTATAAAAGATGCTGCATGAAAGAGATGTTTAAAAACATCAGAGACAAAGTGGGAAATGAAAGGCAAAGAAACTAGTGTTCCCAGTTCATCCCCTCACATCCTAACTCACCTCCTGCCAAATAACCAAGTTAAAAAACTTGGGGCTGGAGAGATGGCTCAGAGGTTAAGAGCACTGACTGTTCTTCCAGAGGTCCTGAGTTCAATTCTCAGCAAAACCACATGGTGGCTCACAACCATCTATGATGAGGTCTGGTCTCTCTTCTGTAAAACTGTATGCATAAAAAATAAATAAATCAAAAAAAAATTAAAAAAAAAAAAAAAACTTGTCCTGACCCACAGGTAAAGACATCTAGCCTTGGGGCACAACTGCTCCTTGAGCTCCAGCTGAGAAACCCTCCCTCAGGCATTATAACAGTGGAGTGGCATTTAATCCAGTCCTTGGCAATTAGGAAGCATACATCTCCCACAGAGTTTCTTTGCTATCCCAAGTCAGAAAAGAGAAAATCACCCAAGAGGTCCTCTTTACATATATTTAGTGCCTGCTAAGAAAGAAGCCACTGGAGGGCATTTTGGCAAATTGGGCTTTCTAGGTCTGTCATTAGCAATTGAAGAAACCTTCCATTCTAAAGCTTGCCCTGCTGCCATAACTCACAGGCCTCCCTAATTCAGATGGGTTGGGGATGTTAAAGTCTGGAAATGAGCTTTCCCCACCACTGCACCTCACTGGGCTCTCAGCCTTACATCATTTCCAAAGCATTAAGCACCCTGCAACTGGAGAATCCTGCCACTGGTCTCCATCTGTAACACCTGACATCAGTTAGAAGACACTGCAAGGGCAAGGGAGCTCTCTTTGACCAGAGATATAAATAATGCTAAAGAAAAAAATTATGTTAAAAGGCTTTACTTTCCCTAAATAGATTTGCAGAATGTGGCTTCCCAGCCAGACTATGAAACAGTATGAGAAAGTGTTTCATGCAGCCAATGAGGAAACATTGAGCAAACGACATTTAACTATGAGATGCTACAGAGACTAGAAGACATAGTAAACTATAGGTTGCATAATGACATGTTGACTTACTGAGAAGGTGGGATGAAGGGGTGTGACACCATTATGCTTCTAGGT
Organism: Sigmodon hispidus; assembly: GCA_004025045.1. Taxonomy (NCBI): domain Eukaryota; kingdom Metazoa; phylum Chordata; class Mammalia; order Rodentia; family Cricetidae; genus Sigmodon; species Sigmodon hispidus. Next base: position 34,328 of record PVIH01018843.1, read on the forward strand.
GCCCACAGTATTAATAGCAAGTGCATGCAGGACAGACAAATACTGGGATCTATCCAATGAGGATAGCCCCTGGTTTTGAGTGTTACCCATTGAGATCTTGAGAAGTCATACAGGACTAGCTTCTGCCAATAGAGTCCCAAGGAGATTCTCCATAACAGCACTACTTGGCAGGATTGAAAAGGCAATGCAAAAGGTCAGCTTTGTATTCCTATACTCAGCATCCATGCTTGGAAAAGAAATGGAAAACCAAGAATTCTAGTTTATTCTCAGGTACTAGAACTGCTGCTAGCCCCTTGGTAACAAAAGGATTCCCATCTTACCTCATTTCTGGCCTTGAACAGAGTAGCACTGACAATGTGCATCCTATGCTATCTCCCCAAGGAATTTCAAACCTACCACCTGCTTGAAACTGCTTGAACTAGGTATTTCTAGAGGGATTATAGTCTAGTCTAGGGCTACATGCAAGCAGTAGATCTCAGCTTCTTAACTTACACTCTAAAACAGCCCCAGCTATAGGTAGACAGCAGGAAAAACTGTACCACAGAACATGAAGGAGAATGACAATGCTCTGCAACATCTTCTGTTCCAAAGTATCTCAATGTCAGTGGAATAATTAGAGCTGGAATTCTGAAAAGCTGGTTCTGGTGGGTCCCTGTGCCTTCCAGCTCCTCTAGGAGCTGTTTGTTTGATACAGGAGAAGGTTATTTCTTAGAACATAGCTAATCAATGACAGGGACATGTACTATGTAAACACTGAGAAGGTGTAGATTTGTTCCATACTCTCTAGCAAGAGCCAGAATACAGTAGATGCTGCTATGGCACAGAAACTTGTATAGTCCTATGCAGAGAGAGGAATACACAGATGTCTCAGCCATGGAGGGAATGTAAGCACACAAAGGAACAGACAAGGCAGTATTATATATAAATATATAAAAGCAATGTTCTCAACAAAGAATCGATGGGAAACAATAAACAGTATTGCCTGTGGCTCTCTAATAATTAAATACCTAATACACTTGAATGGGCATTGAGAGTGAAACAATAATGAGTATGATGCAGTTTTATAGTCTGAAGTTTCTCTGTCCCACTCAGCCAGTCCTGCAGGGGCTTATGAAATAATGGTGCAGAGGTTTAATATTATAGTAACTGCTGGATCAGAAGGACAAGGATGTTACTATCTAGCTCTTATACTTAAACTAGTCCATGATTCTTTTTATGTTTAGCCACTTGGCTCTCTGAATCTGGCTATTATCTGCTGTTTTGCTCTTCCTCTTCCCAGAATTCTCCTAGTCTAATTGCCTGGACTTTGCTTTCTGCTATTGGCCAATGAGCATTTTATTAAACCAATACAAGTAAAACAAATCTTTATAGTATTCAAGAGTAATATCCCACAGTACAGTCTCTGTCCTAAAAATCCAGACTCTCTGATGCAGATACATTGCTCCATGAGAACATTTTACATTGCAGTAAATGGCAAGATGGAGCTATGACAAAAGTGGAGAGGACATATGGCCCATATTATAAGTCTAAGAGACTGAGAAAAGATTTCTGAATTTTACTTTTTTTTTTGCATGTCATATTAACTGAATGAGAGTATGGTAATTTGAAGGTAACTGACCCCCATAATCTCATAGGGAGTGACACTATTGAGGGTGTGGCTTTGCTAAAGTGGGTATGGCCTTATGGGAAGATGTGTATCACTGTTGAGGGCTAGCTTTGATTTTTTTCCTATGCTCAAGATACTGCCCATTGTCTCAGCTGCATACATGCCAAGATGTAGCCTGCACTACAACTGCCTACATCAACCATGCTCCATTTTCATGCTCTGTGCCATGGACTGAACCTCTGAAAATGTAAGCAAGCCACCCTAGTTAAACATTTTCTTTATAAGAGTTTCCATGGTCATGGTGTCTTTTCATAACAATAGTAACTCTAACTAAAACAGAGAATAAAAGGGATTTATGCAGATGGGAAGAAGGAATAAGTAAGAAACCAAAGACATTCTAGGAATGACATACTAAATGTAGTGTGCAAGTTGTCCAGTCTGAAGCTCCAGTTGGACTTTAATCATGGATTCTTAGCAATGAGGCCAGTCTTAGGATCATTAGGAATCCACTGAAAAATGAGTAACAGCAGAAAATGGTAGGATTAAAAAGGTCTGCTGGAGTTGAAGATGGCACTGGGGTGACTCTGCTAGTTAAAATGAAAGCTTTTTGGATGCAGGAGAAAACACACAAATAGCCAGAGATAGTATTTCCTATGAGGCTCACATGAGACTGGTTAAAATCCCTAACATTTACTTTCATTGAAGACTTGAAAAACACAGACAAAAACAGCAAGAGAAAGTGAATAACCACTTAAGCTTATTACTGAAAAAAATCATCCCGGGAAACATCTAAAAGGCAATTCTCCACAGTTGGTTAGAGAGGTAGCAGATGAAGGTAGAGGGCTAGAGGGTGGGCAACAATCACTAGAAAAGGCACAGGCACACAGAGGACATTCCTCTGTTCTTACTGTCCCAGACATTTCTGCAGATCCAGGTCCAGCCACCCTCAATTAGAAATAAGAAAAGAGTCAAGGGGAGAGGCTGGCTAATTCAATAAAGATGGGTGGAGGGGATTGAGACAAAGACACCTTCAGGCACTATGTCAGCTCCAACCTACAAACTCAGAAACAAACTCATTAATTATCCACCAGCCACACCAGAAGTAGCCACAGTATAAATACTCCACACACCAGCTCTCAGTGAGACAAACAGCCCTAAGGTGCACACTGGGGCTTCTTACTACTAAGCGAATGCATAACCAGCTCTGCAATGGCCAAGAACAATTTTTCCCTGAAGGATGTAAACTCCAGATAGCAAAATTTCACCCAGGACCCTCATTATTTCTCATTTTTTCAGGATGGCCAGAGTAAGCCGATTGCAAGTATTCTTCTCAAGCATGTCATCCTCTCTGTGTTCCTTCCAACCTAGTTCTCAGCAGCATGAAGAAAT
>PVIH01018844.1:0-37221 GCA_004025045.1 Sigmodon hispidus
TATTTTCTTCTATTTCTTTAAGGCTTTTTTTCATATCTTCTTTGAGAGCTTCGATGATCATCAAAAAGGAATTTTTGGTGTTGCTTCCTTCTGTTTCCTCTTCATTGCTCAGTTCAGGTCTTGTATTTGTAAGATCGCCACTCTCTTCTGGAGTTACCATATTGCCCTTTGTATTATTATGTATTTTCTTGCACTGACGTTTGCCCATGGCTTCAGTGGTTCACGATTAGATGGGTCCTGGTCAGTTGTGGCACTTTGGTTTGTGTTTCTCCTGTCACCTCTCTGGTCAAGGTTTGATTCTGTCTTTCAGAGACCCCTGCAGTTGGTTTGCTCAGTTCACTCAGTTTGGGGTCGCAGTAGGCATCCTTGCAGATTCCTTCAGCAGCAGGAGCTGTGGGTGTGGCCAGGTGCAGAGTTCAGCTGCCCCTGCTCCAGAGTGTGCTGGGACTCCGCAGAGAGCACCGGTCCTGGTGGCGGAACCGGAAGCAATGGGAGCTTAACTCTCCCTCCCAGGCCAGGATACAGGTGCTGAGGCCTGCCGAACCCTCCTCACCTCTGGTCAGGGTTCGAATCCGCCCCTCAGAGACCCCTGCAGTTGGTTTGCGCAGTTCACTCAGTTCGGGGTCGCAGTAGGGATCCTTGCAGCTTCCCTCAGCAGCAGGAGCTGTGGGTGTGGCCAGGTGCAGAGTTCAGCTGCCCGATAAAAATTTTCTAAAACATTTTTTATAATAGTGTTAGATTTTTCTTTTGTATTTGTTAAATCATGAGACATTATACATATGTATGTTATTGTTTTTATCCCACATTCTTAAAGTGTGAGTCTTGTGGTACAGTATATTTTAATTTTCCCCATAACAGACTATTTCATTGTATGATTTATAATTTCTGAGTAAATTTGCTTTCTGTGAGTGCATTTATATGGTATGTATGCAATTACACTACAGAAAAGTTTCATGATTTTTATATGAAGGCATTTCAAAAGTAGCTTATAGGATATGCTTCATTATCAATTACTTTTACTTTTTGAATGAAACATTTGACTTCACATCTCTATTAGTTTCAATAGATTGCCATAACAAATTACTCTAGAGCCATTTGAAAGAAAAGGTATTTATTTGAGTTATTATGTCAGTAACGTGTTCATTCCTAAAGGAACTGAAATAATATTAATTTCTTACATTTAAAGCTAAAGTGTATTCTAGACAAGTTAAAAGTATAATGCAATAACAAAATAGCTAAGAAAAACATATAATTTAATATGTAATAATTCATTCTGTCCATTAACAAAATTCTTTCTTTTTTTAAATTTTTATTTATTTATTATGTATAGAGTACACAGAAGAGGGCACCAGATGTCATTATAGATGGTTGTGAGCCACCATGTGGTTGCTGGGGATTGAACTCAGGTCTTCTGGAAGAGTCAGTGCTCTTAACCTCTGAGCCATCTCTCCAGCCCCAAGAAAATTCTTTCAACTCAAGTTCTTGTGAAAAGTAGGAGCTACAAAGTTAAGGGATATTGAACCAGGAAGAGCATCAGTTGAAATAAAAGAATTTAACAAAGGGTAGAATATTTGTATGTCATTTTTGGTATTAATTTAATCCGTTTCTGCAGTTAGAGCTGTGGTGACTTGCAAATATATTTATGATGCAATAGAGTAAAATAAGTCACTGAAAGACTATTATGACATTTAAAATAAAATTTCAATAAAACATTACAATAAATTAATGTTAATAATATCTAAAGTATCAATATGGATATGTTTGTCAAGAGGCAAGTAGAATAGATGAAGATGACCACCCATGGAAATTCTACTGCTTTCCAAATATAATATTTAATTCTGTAATTATCTTATAGATAAGAAATGACTAGATGATATAACAACTATAGCTTCAATGGTAATCAAAATTATAATAGCAACAAAAGTAACCAATTTATCAATGTAATTTTTAAAGAATCATAAAATCCGCTGTACAACTAATAATTTAATGGATGAATGGGTATTTATTTATCTTTGGCAATACTTAACATACAAAGATTTAAAAACTCATATTGTAGAGCCAGAACTGAGTTATTCTACTTATAGAGGAAATGGACTATATAAATAAACAATATGTTGATACAGATTTAGTTGAACAAATAGAGCTGGGCAAATTATGGGAACTCACCTTCTGACTTAGATCTCCAAGATCTACAAACCCAGGCAGCATACATTTCTTGAATGCCAATCACTCAGAGTGTTTGAGGTACAGTTTAAGGGAAGCAGAAGTATGAGACAATTGAGAGTTTTGGCTAAAGTTGAAAGCACTTTTACATTGTTTGACTGTTAGGTGCTTGCAAAGCACTGCTTTAATTAAAACAGGGAGATATTAATGTCACTCAATGCAGTTTACAGAAGTCACATGAGTTGTAGGTGACTAAGTATCTTTTGGATAATAGGGGCTATGCATGTGCATGTTTTGTGTGGAGAACACTGCAGCAAAGCAAACTTTTATTAATTTTTCTGTTGCCAATGTCCTTGGTGCTTGTGTGTGTGTGTGTGTGTGTGTGTGTGTGTGTGTGTGTGTGTGTGGTATTGTGTATGTTTGTATATGATCTGAATGTCTTCCTTTATGCCCATGAAAATCGCTTCAGATTCATCTGATTTCTGTAGTTTATACTATGCATATTTTGGAATACTCCACAAACTACTTAATGTTCCATAAATCATTATACACTACTTTAAATATTTTGAATGCTATAAACTGTAATACACATGATATTACCCAGATAATTGAAATATACATTTTCTTGGACAATTTCTGCTTTAATTATACACACACACACACACACACACACACACACACAATGTTATCAGATTTTTGAGAATATCATATAATGTGTTCTGATTATATTCATCCCTTTTCTCAAATACCTCCCAGATTTCCCCCATAAGACCCAACCCATCAAACTCAGTGTTCTTTTTTTTTTATCCATCAAGTCCAATTTCTGCTGCCCATATATTCTTGGATGTGTGACATTCCACCAGAGCATGTTCATCATGAATGGCCACACCCATAAACAAAATTAATTCTCTGTCTCCCAGCAACTACTAATTGTAAATCCTTACATAGGGATGGGACTTAATTCTCATGCCTGACACTCTCTGGATGTTGTCTTGCTCAGGATGAGAAGGTCTTGTGCATGCTGACACAAACACTGTGAGTTCATTTGTGCAACTGCCCTGCTATGTCCAAACCACACTGTTTTCTTGAAGACACCAACCATGCCTGACTCCTATATTCTCTCTTCCTCTCTTCATTAACATTTTCTGATCCTATATTCCTTTTAACTCTTATACTACTGCATTTTCTCTCCCCTTTGGTGAAAGCAGCCCCTCCTGGCCCTTTAAAAATGTACTAGGCTTGATAGACATTCCCTATAAAGCACATGTATCTGAAGATACAAAGATAACATCCACAAATGCGAGAAAGCAGGAGTCACTCCTGGGTCTGGATTACTTCCCTCAAAATAAGTATTTCTGGTTCCATCCACTGATCTGTGACTTTCATAATTCCATTTTCTTAATAGCTAAATAATAGTCCATTGTGTAAATGTACCAGATTTTCATTATGCATTCATCAGTTTATGGGTATCATGTTTGTTCCAATTCCCAGGCTATTGCAAATAGAGAAATGATGAACATAGATGATCAGGTTACCTCTATAGTAGGCTACAGAGTCCTTTGGACATATGTTTAATAGTGGTAGAGCTAGATCATGTGGCAGGTCTATTTCTAGCTTTTTGAGGAATCTCCAGACTGATTTCCATAGTGGCTTCACTAGTTTGCACTCCCACCAGCAGTGAATAAGTGTATGTCTTTCCCCACATCCACGTCAGTATTTGTAGTCATTTGTTTTTTGGATCTTAGCCATTCTGAACAGGGTAAGATGAAATCTAAAAGTAGTTCTGATTTGCATTTCCCTGATGGTTAAGAATGCTGAACATTTTAAAAAATGTTTCTTAGCCATTTGTATTTCATCCTTTGAAAAGTCCCTGTTTAGCTACATCCCCTGTTTTTAAATTTGATTGTTTGTTTTTTTGGTATTTACATTTTTACTTTTGTATATACTAGATACTAACCCTTTGTCGGATGTATATAGCTGTAAAACTTTTTTCCTTCATTCTGTTGGCCATTTCTTCACTGAAATGATGGTGTCTTTTGTTTTATAGAATCTTCTTAGTTTCATGAGGTTCTATTTATTAAATTTTGGCCTTATGCCTGTGCTGCTGGAGTCCTGTTCAGAAAGTCCTTTCCTGTTTAAGTCTCTACTTTTTCCTCTATCAAATTCATAGTGTTTGGTCTTAGGTTAAGGTCCTTGATCCATTTGGAGTTGAGCTTTGTGCAGGGTGAGAACTAGGAATCATGTTTTCTTACACTGCATGTTGTTATACAGTTTGACCATGGTCATTGGTGGGAGACATTTCTCAAATGTTCAGTATCAACTTCTTTGTCAAAGCTTAGGTGGCTGCTGCAGTGTGGGCTTATGTGTGGATCCTCAATTCTATTCCACTTATAAAAGTGTCTGTTTTATGCTATTATTGTAATGTTTTACTACTATACCTGGACAACTTAGTTTGAAATCTGGGATACTGATACCTTGAGAAGTTTCTTTTGTTTTGTTTTAGTTATTGTTTAATTGTTGATGATTGTTTGGATAACTTTTTGTGTGTTCTATATTGTTGTAGTATTTGAATCAAAATTGTCCCCCATAGTATTGGGTATTTGAATATTTATTCACCAGTTTTTGGTACCGTTTGGGTAAGAGTGGGTGGTGCCAACTTGCTGAGGGAAGCATGTCACTGGGGTTACAGCTTTGAAAGCAAATGTCTCTACCTGCTTCTAGTTTGCTTTGATTGACTCATGCTTGAAGTGCAAAACATGAGCTCTCTGCTTCATATGCTGTTAAATCTGCCACTCATTGTCATGATTCCCTACCAAGGATAAGGACACTTATCCTTCTGAACCTGCCAGTCCAAGTCATCACTTTTTCCTATAGGTTACCTTAGTCAATAGTGTTTCATCACAGCAACAGAAAAGTAACTAATACAGAAATAACATGTAAGATGTTCTCTTTTTTTTTCTCTCTCATTATTTTGGAGAAAGGATTTTTCTGTGTAATTGTCTTGGCTGTTCCAGAACTAACTTTGTAGACCAAGTGAATGCACAGATATCAGCTTGCCTCTGCCTCCTGAGTGTGGGGATTAAAGTCATATACCACCATGTCCAGAATTTGTGTGTGTGTGTGTGTGTGTGTGTGTGTGTGTGTGTGTATGTGTGTAGAATTGCATTGGAATTTTTGTTATAAATTTAATTCTTAACTTTTTATTGCATGAATTCTATTTGATATTGTAATTATAACCCAGAGCCAGATATTGGGGAAAAGCTAAAATATCACCAAGACAGAAAAACAAGCTACAGCCAGTTCTCACCAAGGCAACCCCTCAGGCCTTTCTTCATGAATCTTCAGACTGAATATCTCTCAGCCCTCAGCCAAAAGGGAGTGGGATCACAGGCCAATGTCTAAACTCCTGGCTCCCCTTTGCCCAACTATCTCACATTCTTGTTCAACTCTCCTTTCACTAGGATTAAAGATGTGTACCACCACTGCCTGGCTATGTTTGGCCTTGAATTCACAGAAATCCAAAGGATCTCTGCCTCCAGAGTGTTGGGATTAAATATATGGATCAGCACTCCCTGACCTTCATGGCTAAATCTGTAAGTGACTCTGTCTTCTGATTTTCAGGCAAATCTTATTAGATGTACAATATATCACTACAATTTCTTTTACACAACATCCACTGTTCCCCCTCTTCTCCCTTCTCATGCTCCCCCTACCTTTCCCCCTACTCTTCATCCACTTCTCAAGAAGGTAAAGATTCCTTTGAGTAGTCTACACAAGCTAATACAAAGTCAAGGCAGGACCAGCTCCTTCTTGTATTAAGGCTGAGCAAGGTAGCCCACCATAGGGAGTTCATATCCTTGGGATAATTCTTGTTCCCATAGCAGGGAGCCTACTAACAGATCTATCTATACATTTATGGGTCTCATGCAGACTTTCCCTCTGTCAATCTAGAGTCTATAAGCTTCCACTAGCTCTGGTCAGTTGTCCCTGTGGTTACCTCCATTGTGCTCTTGACCCTCCATCCCTTGCTCCTCTTATCCCTCTTCTCACTCTTCAAGTGAACTCTGGGAGTTTTGCCAAGTGTTTGGCTGTGTATCTGCATCTGCTTCCATCAGTCATTGGATGTAGGTTCTATGATGACAGTTAGGGTAGTCACCAATCTGACTACAGAGGAGTCTTAGCTGGGACCACTTGTGGGTTTCTGTGGATTTCTCTAGCACCAGGTTTCTCCCTAAACCCATGACTCTGTCAGAATATCTAGTCCATTTCTCCTCTCTCTGTCTCTTCCCAACTTGGCCATTTTGAACCTTCATGTTCCCACCCCCATCCTTTCCTCTCTATACCCCGCCTCCAGTTTACACAGGAGGAATATATATGAAGTGGAAATGGTTACACTGGAATTTTGATGATAATTGTTTCCTGGTAGGATGGCCATTTTTACAATGTTAATCCTGTGGGATCCATTCCATACTGTGGAAAAAGTTTTTATCTTCTTCAATTTCTTTTTCCAGTTAAAGTTTTCATTGTACAAATATTTTAGTTAAATGTGTTATTCTGAGTTAGATTTATTCCAAGACACTTCTTAGGTTATTGCCAATGGTATTGGTTTTGGGGGTTCTTTTTCAGCTTATTCATCATTAGTGTATAGAAAGGATACTGATTTTGTGTATTAATTTTGTATTTTGCTACTTTGCTAAATATGTTTACAAGCTGTGGAGGCTTTTTAATGAAACTTTTAGGGTCTTCTATGTGCAGAATCATATCATCTTCAAATAAGAATACTTGGTTTCTTCCTTTCCCATGTCCTTCACTTGTCTTACTACTTGAGCTATGTCTTCAAATACTAATATGAAGGAGGTGAAAGTGTTGACATCTCTATCTCTTTTCACATTTTAGTGGAAATTCTTTCAGTTTTTCTTCATTAGGATGATGTTGGACATGTGTTTCTTTCATATAGACTTTATTATGTTGAGATATGTCCCCTCTGCGCTAAGATTCTCCAGGACTCTTATTATGAAGATGTTATGGGTCATGTCAAAGGTCTGTTCTGCATCTAATGAGGTATTCATATGGTTTCTTCCACCCTTGAGTACATTTATGTGATTAGCTATATTTATTGATTTATAAGTACTGAACAATTCTTCCATGTCTATAATAAAGTCAGAGATAAATACTTGATTATGGTGAATAATCTGTTTCAAGTATACTTGATTTCAGTTTTCAAGGATTTTATTGGATGTCTTTTTTTTTTTCATTTTCATTAGACATATTGACCTATAATTTTATTTGTTGAGACTTTAGTCTGTTAGTCTAGTTTTGGTATGAAGATTACATTAGCTTCAAAAAATAGTGTGTTTTTTTATTTTTTGCTTTATAGAAGAATCTGAGAAGTATTGCTGTTTATTCTTCCTCTTAGGTTTTATAAAATTCTGCATTGAAATCATGTGATCCTAGAAACTTTTTATTTGGAAGACTTTTAATTACTGTTTCTGCCTCACAAGATGTCATATGCTTATTTAGTCAACTAATTTCATCTTATCTTCAGTAAGTCATATATATATATATATATATAAATTTATATATTTATATTAGATTCTCCAGTTTGGAGTAATATAGATTTTTAAATACATCCTTTGGACTTTTCTGATTTCTGCAGTATTTGTTGTGATCTCCCTCTTTTTCTCTCTGTTTCTCAAAAGATGGCCCCCTCTTTTGGATAACTTAGATAAAGATTTATAAATCTTGCCAATCTTCTAAAACTCAATTGTTAATTTTATTTTTAAGATTTCCCTATTAATTTCAGCTCTCTGTCAATTTTTGGTTTATCCCCCTCCTAAGGCTTTCAAGTGTATCTATCAGGTAATTTTTCATTTGATATTTGATCTCTCACTACTCTCTTAAACGTAGATACCTGGTGCTACACTTTTCCTTGCACTTTACTACACTTTAATGTTTCCTGAAGATTTTGATATGTCATGTTTTCATTTCCTCTTGATTCTAGAATAATTTAAGTTTTTGTAATGATTTTCTCCTTGGTCCAGTCCAGTCATCCATCACCCAATAGTGTGTTGTTTAGTTTCCAGGAATTAATTTACTTTCTGTTGTTTTTATTGTTGTTGATTTTCAGCTTTATTCCACTGCTCAAAACTTTGTTTCTTATTTTTCTTGAGATTTATTTTGTGTCCTGATATGTGCTTAAACTTGGAGAAAATTTCATTTGGTAAAGAATGTGTATTCATTAGTGTTTAGGACCTAAATTGTAGGTGGTATGTCCTGCAGATACCTATTGCTTTATTATGTCATCTAACATCAGATTGTCTCTGTTTAATTTCTTTTTATATGGCCTGTATATTGGTGAACTTCAGAGTGAAGTATGGCATCACTGAGCATCACTACACAGGCATCAATCTGTAGTTGTGGATATAACAAATAGTTAACAAATATTTAAGATTAATTAACATTAATGTATCACTGCAAAATGGGAAAGTGTGTAGCAGTCCTCTTCATTAATTCATGCCCAGTTTAGAGGTCTGGGAGAACTTCTGTTGCCCTGGAGATTACAGAGAACGTAGAAAATGGTAAATAACAGAAGGGCTAAATATGGAACATTCCATGCAATGCACAATAGGCAGCTGGGACATAGTTTTGTATTCTAAAGCTTTTTGGTAAACATAAAACAGCAAGAAAATTTTGTTTTTAGATGCCATAATTTTAGATTATCTGTAAATTTAAAAGTATAAATATTGGAGGAAGGAGGAAAGAGAGAATAAGACAGATACAGACACATACACAACAAAAAACAGGGAAGGAGGGCTAGTGAGAGAGGGAAGGAGGGAGGGCAGGAGAGAAGGAGAGAGGGAGAGGAAGGGAAAGAGAGAGAGAGAGAGAGAGAGAGAGAGAGAGAGAGAGAGAGAGAGAGAGAACTTTATGCTAAAGTAGACTTCAGTCATACTAGACTTCAGTAATTGTGACAGTGGTGCAGTCTATGACTTATGCCCAGAATTCTATCTCTGAGAATTCACATGATTACTAATATCTAACAATGCATGCTTAAACAAGATGACATTAATATAAACTGACCTTCTGCCATATGGGCAGTTATAGCATATCCTTTGGAACAAAAGAGGATTGAGTTTGCCTGTGTTACATCCCGCTATTATCAAGTAGCTTTGATGTTCCCAAATGAGTTTAAGAGGTAGCTGTGAATAGCTGGATGGAAGTATGTAGAAAAATGCAAATAGATCCGAGCCTGTCACCCTGCACAAAACTCAAATCCAAGTGGATCAAAGACCTCAACATTAACCCAGCCACTTTAAACTTGATAGAAAAGAAAGTGGGAAATACACTTCTACAAATTGGCACAGGCGACCACTTCCTAAATATAACACCAGTGGCACAGACACTAAGAACAACAATCAATAAGTGGGATCTCCTGAAGCTAAGAAGCTTCTGTAAAGCCAAGGACACTGTCAATAGGACAAAACAACAGCCTAAAGAATGGGAAAAGATTTTCACCAACCCTATATGTGTTAGAGGACTGATCTCTAAGATATATAAAGAACTCAAGAATCTAGAGCCCAAAACCTTGAATAACCCAATCAAAAAATGGGGTTCAGATCTAAAAAGGGAATTCTCAGCAGAAGAATTACAAATGGCTGAAAGACACCTGAAAAAGTGCTCATCATCTTTAGCCATCAGAGAAATGCAAATCAAAACAACTTTGAGATACCACCTGACACTTGTCAGATTGGCTAAGATAAAAGACACATAGGACAGCCTATGCTGGAGAGGTTGTGGAGCAAGGGTACACTCCTCCATTGTTGGTGGGATTGTAAGCTTGTTCAGTCACTTTGGAATGCAGTATGGCCGTTTCTCAGAAAATTGAGAATCAATCTCCCCAGGGACCCCGCAATACCACTTCTGGGTATATACTCTAAAGAGGCACAGTCACACTCCAAAGGCATTAGCTCAACTATGTTCATAGCAGTGGTATTTGTAATAGCAAGAACCTGGAAACCACCTAGATGTCCCTCAACTGAAGAATGGATTAACAAACTGTGGTACATCTACACAATGGAGTACTACTCAGCAGTAAGAAAAAATGATATTCTAAAATTTGCAGGTAAATGGATGGATTTGGAGAATATCCTACTGAGCTACTGAGCGAGGTATCACAAACTCAGAAAGATAAGCAGGGGATGTACTCACTCATTAGTGGACTCTAAACAAACAAACAAACAAACAAACAAGAAAAAAGCAAAGCATGCCCAAGCTGCAAACCACAACCACTGAACAGCTTGGGATCAGAAACACCTGGACTGACACCCTGGATCCCATTCCCCCTAGAGGAACACCGGACTCACTATTGAGGGAGGGGGGAGAAAACTGTATCTGCCAGGAGTGGAGACTGAACTAAGCAATATTGGGGCAGTGGGACCATGGGACTGCCTGCAGCCTGCCCAGGGAAGGGATGGGGATTTGTGGAGAAGAAAGAATGACCTGATGTGGTGGGAGGGGGTAGGGACCTTGAATAAGGATATACAAGGTTAGAAAGTGTGACTTCTTTATTAATAATGATAATAATAATAATAAAAAAAAGAGGTAGCTGTGAGCCAAGGAATATTTCCTCAGTTCTCAAAGTAGATGTAGCTTTTCAGAGACTACACAGTTATTGTTTAATCTCTGATCTCAAATTTAATTTTGAAGTATTTTAAGATATGGGCTTAATTAACGAAAACAGTCTGTAAAAGCACACAGCAATTGGGAAATATTGAAGAACTAAGTGAACCTTTTGTAGGTGTTTTTCTCAATTCCTTAAGCTGTATAATTTTACTTAGCTATTTCTTCTAAGTCCTGGTCCTTCCTAAGCAACTTCTCCCTGTTCCTACAGTTCCATAATTTAAGGTTCACAGGGTTTATAGCAGAAGAAAGTCTTGAGTCCTGGGTAGACTTAAATTTTTGGGTATAGAGATTCCTGGAGGTAGGCTCAGGTGGAAGTTCTTCCTCAACCTTCGCTCTCTGAGGCATGAAGGACTCAGATCGCCCTTGTAGCATAGCAGCTTCCAGTAGGCCACTGAACTCTGAAAACACATCCTGAGCCTCTGCTTTATTTCCTGGATAAATGATCAATCAGCAGTGTTGTAACAGTTTGCAGCCTCCTTCAAATGCTGTCAGTACAAATGCACAACCTTATGGGGGGAAAATCACAAAAAGTCCATATAACCAAATAGAAACTGCATTTGTTTTAACAATTCTGCTGCTACTCTCAGTACCAGACCCCACTGTGGGTTTGATTTTGCTGCTTGGCTATTGTTTGAATAGTCACAGACTGAATATTTTTATTTTCTCTCTTCTACTAGACCTTCCTTTACTCTAAACCTGTCTGGATATGGTTAAAAGTTGATTGATTTATAACGCTCTTTAAAGTGCATGTTTGTGTGGTATGGTGGAGGTATAAAGCGCTGTCCTCTTTTATTGGCATGTTTCATTGGTTGTTCCCATGTTAACATTTTTGGTACACTTTTTTAGAAGGCTGAAGGATGCTGTAGAGCTTTAGTGTTGTGGTCTGTTAATCCTCACCAGACCCTAACAGGATTCCTTTGTGACTTTTCCTTCACTATTTTTGAGTAACTTGATTTCTTTAACCCTTAGGAGGCTGAGACCTATTGGTCCTAAGCACCTGATTTGGAGAGAATGATTTGAAGTGAGTTGAAAGTGGGTAGGAGAGGGTAAAACCATAGAAACTCTATCATAAGAATTCAGAATAGGTGCTATAAGCAGACGTCTAAAATTTGTGTATTATCACTGAGAAGTTCATAAAAGTAGCTCTTTGTTTTATATTTGGTTGCCAGTGAAATAAAAGACACTATATTGATTTTTTTATTTACTGATACATTTTTCCATTTTTAAATGTTATTTTTTGGAAAAAATCCCTACTCTTGTTTTCATCATATTCACCCCCCCATCTTCTCCTACATTCATACCCTTTGCTTATCCATCTGATTGTGTGTATGTGTGTGTTACATGAACTACTGAGGGTAATTTGTATTGTTGTCCATCTGTTTTCAGGTGTGAGGCCTTCCAACACGCATGGCTGACTTTTCAGGGGCTGCATTGTTAAGGAAATCTATATGTTTCCCTCCCACTAGTTGTCAATTGCCAATATTTTCTCAGCTAGGACCTTCTCATCTAGAGACTTTGTGCTCATTTCCCCCCTCTGTAGCTCTGTGATTTGGTCTACCAGGATCCTGCACAGGTTTTGTCTGTGTTGTCAAAAACCATTGTTCATTTATATGTGCAGCTATCCTGTTGGGACTGGAAGACACTGTTTTCTTGTGGTCATGCACTTTTTTCAGTGCATAAGGCTTGGCAGTGTGTGTGTGTGTGTGTGTATTATAGAACTCTATTTTTAATTTTCACTTATTGATGCACTTTTGTCTTAATTTCTGCTAAGCAGTTATTATTAGTCAAATGCTCTTTTGGTTTTGACTGCTTTGGAGAAGTTGTTCAGGTCCTCTAAGCTGAATTGATGTTGTTAGACAAACTAAATTAATTCACTCAGGACATTTATAGGAAGGACATTTGCTCACTTATATATTTCTACCATACTTCGGATTTATATATAAAGAACTGAAAAATGTGTATCTTAGACTCCAGCATTATTCAAATGTAAAGAACATTCTCAGGTGCATAAAAAATTCATTGTGAAATAATAAGCAAGAATTTTGTTTATATTGTTCTTATCAATGATAACAATAACCTACCACACACACTATCCCAATCTTAGGCTCTACAATACGTGTATTATGTTGTTATTATTGTTGTGGTGGTGATGTTTCCATTTTTGAACCATGATCTTTCTATGTAAGCAACATTGTCCTTGAATTGAAGTTTTTCCTGCCTTTGCCATGATTTTATTTAATTTTTTTAAAACTTCAATAGAAAATGCTCCCAACCATAAGCACACACATGATTTTTAAAATCAGGTTTTATGGATTCTTCTAACAATAAGCACACATAAATTTTAAATTCATGATTTATGGACTCTTTGCTCACTCTGATATATTTAGAAGGAAAGAGATCCCATATGACTTGGGGTTAAACATTTCAATCATATACCATACTCTTCACTTTTTCTTTACCCCTGATTTGATACATTTTCGTAAAAAAAAAAAAAAAATGGTTGCAAATATTGACTCAAAGTAGAGTATACCTGGACAATGAAGTGCTTATGTTTAATGCTATGAAATGGAAAATATGTTAAAGCAATTACTACAATTATCCTTTCTACACATTGTGAAATAATTTACACATCAAAACAAAAGACCCATCTTTCAAGCCTATAAAATCATTTTTAACAGTGGGATAGTTATTTGAATATTTTCCTTCCTGTTGGCTAAAGTCCACTATAATGGTTTATTGGAACTCCAAGTGGTTTTAATGGAGTTGAATTTTATTCTAAGAATTGTATTGCCAGAAATCATATGTCAGATTTATTGGAAATGGAAATTAAATAGAGTTGATATGTTGCCTTGTATAACCTGAGAAATTCACAGACATACATTGCAAATAGCAAGAAGAGAATATTCTCAGCCTTCTCCCTTTTGTTCCCAAAGCTGGGCACATTCCATTTTTCTAATTGAGTAAACAACACACTTACATGGGCTGAAGCTTGTTCTAGTATTTTAATTGTGCTGTTACTACTGAATATGGAAAGGAGTTCAGTTGTTAGGCTGAGAACCTGAGCAATGGATGGACACAATAGTACAGGCTGGATTAGATTGCTGTTCATTCCTACCTACTCCTCAGTGGCAAATGACCTGGCTTTTGGTGGATCTTGATATCTTCCTGTGAAGTGTGTATGTGTGTGGGGGCAATAATAACTATCCATGCCATGGAGGATTGTCTCCAAATAGTACTATGCTAGAGGCTTTTTTTCTAATATATCACCATTGATAAATGATAAATTAGTTAATAGGTATAACATGATGGGGAGTTCTTTTGTCATTGGGAACATGCTCTCAAACTGGGGCTTCCTGTTACTTGTTCGATGTTTTCTGTTCATGATGTAAGCACCTACTCCAATGCATGCTTTTGCCACGATCTACTGATACCGATGCTAAAATCAAAAAGCAGTTGGCTTATCCTACCATGCCTTGAAACTTCCAGATGTGAGTTACAATGAACTATCTTATTTCAAAAGTAGTCCATAAGAACATTTTTGTTACAATATGTGAAAGTTAACAGTAACAGTCTGTCTCTTAGATTCTTTGAAGATTAAATAATATTTGCACAATTTAAGCTTAGTTGTTTAGAATCTTCTTCTGGTAGGAAGTGCTAGCAATGTAGTTTATGGTAGCAAGGAAAACCAAGAGAGATGAAATGATTGTAAGATAAAATGACAATGCAACTGGTAATTTAAGATAACATTATTTCTCATATGAATAACTGCTTTTATGAATGAGGATCAGAGAAATGCTTATTTAACCAGTCACTTAAATTACAGAAAATAAATTTTAGGATTAAAAAAAAATCATCAGAGCACTCAAATTCAAATCTGCTATAGAGAAGAATGCTTACTATTAAATTCCTTTTGCAACATTAATTCAGTGAAATATTATGACCACTGCACAGTAGGGAAGGATTAAGATTTGTTTATATCCAAAGCGTTATTCACAAAATACATTATTAATATAAGATAATTGAGACTAGAGATGAGCATGTGATTAAATCAAAAGGAGTACTCACCTAAGAAAAGGGTTTTATATTTTCTTGGCTCACAGAAAGATGACAACAGCAAGTGCTTAATCTTTAGCAGAAGTTATAAAAGATTAAATGTTATCATATAGCAGAGAGCTTTAATTGATCTTACACAGTCAAGGCAAAGATTATAAAACCATGTGTATGGCACTGGAGAGATTGCTTAGCAGTTAAGAGCACTGGCTGCTCTTCCAGAGGACCCAGATTTGATTCCTGGTATTTACATGATGCTTTACAACTGTCTTTAAAACAAATTCCAGGGGATCTGATGTCCTCTTCTGGCACATTATACAAGAGCTGTGCACGCACACTCACACACACACACACACTCACACACACACACACACACACTCTACTACTACTACTACTATACACTGATACCCCACACTAATAATAATATTAATAATTAATAAGTAAAAACAAAAACAGCAATGTAAAATAAAATTATTTTAAAAATACATGCATATACTAGGTAAAAATTTGTTCCTAAAATCTCTTTTGTCATTCAGTATTTTTTTTAACATTGAGAAGGTACTACAAGTATTTTAAAATATAAAACACATTGTAAAAGTACATGAGAAATACTATAGGAAATTGTCACAATTAGATGTCCAACATTGCCAGGAGAAGATACATCAGAAAGCTCAGTCTGAAAACCCAGTTGTCATCAGGGCATAAAACTGAATTCCATACAAAGTAAATGTTGTAACAAATAACATTCTCCTCATAATGAATCTTTCCAAGGCTTGCTTTTTGTAATATGTAAGGAAGTAGTTTAGAAATCCCACAGTGGCATGGTGTTTGTTGTTCAGTCTACTGTCAGGACTTCATGTGTACAAGTTCAGTGATCTAGACAAACTGATGGGTGTGAACTTGGAACCATAGTCCAGTGTGATGTTGCAGGAAGAATATTGTGAAGCCGGAGATAGACAGAAGTGCTCAGGGGTAAGCAGGAGATCCAAGACCTCCTCAGGTGTAGTGAGTACCCAGTGTGCCAAAGGAGGCAACTGGAAACAGAGCTGGAAGACTATCATTTACTTTAATAGAAAAATTGTTGACAGGAAGAGTTCCCAATTGCACCAACTTTTATGACAATGGAAAGGCATCAAGTTTGAGTGTCTGGTATCTGAGTTGGCAGAAGGATTCACACGTCCTAGTTTAGAAAAAAAAAAATGGCATATGTAGACTGAAGGTTTAAGGGAGCCATTCCTTGGGATTAAAAAATCATCAGCTTCCAATGAAATTCAACTTTCTGTTTTGTTTTGTTTCCCAAGTGAGGAGCAGAGCAAGGGGGAAGAAAAGCAAAGATCAGCTTTAGATGACTGATGAAAAGGACTGGGAAATGTTTTGAACATCAAAAAGCTCTTACAAAACAGGCTATTAATGATTTAAGTGTAAATGAATAAAGAACACATGGATAACATTTTCCTTTAAAATACCCCTGGGTTAAAAAATTAAAGGGAAAAGTAAATGGCCAAGAATGCCCTCCCTTTGGAACAATGACAACAACAGAAGTTAAAAAAATAGCTTGAGAAGTTTGGGACACTCCATTTTTACTGGAGGCTTTCTGTGCCCATGTGAAGATTATTGGCCTTATGATGACTGGATTGGCCTGTATCCAGAACCCTGGTGACCCAACCACATCAAGGCATGTAAACCTCTCCCTAACATAGACACATCGACATTGGAATTTTGGAGGCATGCTGTGGAGGACTTTTACTGACAACATAGGTTGCATTTTCAGATCTCCAAACTAAGTGAAAATCCAACTGCAAGTTACTGCTGGAAATGAAAGCAAATGCAATGTGTTCTGTATAGAAGAGACGTGGAGCTAACAATGTCTTATAAGCATGGACCATCCTTCAGGTTCTTAATATAAAATTACTTTCCAATTGGATGTAAAATAATGAGGCAGCCTGAAGATATATAAACATTTCATTACCTGCACCAGCCAAGCTTCTGTTGATTTTATATCATGAAAATAGCAGTGGTACTAACTGTGTCTTCTAAGCTTTGAGTGATTCATATGTGATAAACACATTGTATTACTTCAAAAAATGATTCTATCTCAACTGCAAAAATCTGCAAAGAAAAACCATGAGGAGTTTACTACCATCATGTTCTGAACTGGAATACAGAGGACTAGAGCAACTGGCATCTTTTTCAAGGTGTAACAACACATTTTTTTGATGTGATTGATGATGTTTTTATCAGTGAAAGGCTCAGTCTCAGACTTTTGTTACCTATCAATGAAGTATGAAGTTTCTGAAGTTTCTGTTCTGGTCTAACTTTGAGGTTTGGATCTCTAACCCCCCTGCTGCTTTGCTTCAAATAATCACACAAAGACTTATATTAATTACAAACTCTTTGGCTTATGACTTAGGCTCACTATCAGCTAGCACTTACAACTTAACCCATTTCTATTAATCTATGTCTTGGCACATGGCTAGTGGCTTTTACCTGTATTGCTCTTTTGGGTGTCAGCTTGTAGGTCTCTGAGTGATTCTGCTCTCCTTCCCTTTATCTATGCTTGGATTTCCTGTCGGCCTATAAACTGGCTTGCCATAGGCCAAAACAATGCATTCATTATCCAATGATATTTCACAGAGTACAGAAAGACATCCCACATCACACTGACAATGCATTTTGCCCTTAGTTAAATTTAAAAGCATTCACTTTGGTCCAGGCAGGGTAGTTTCTAGAAACACATGAGACTGTGGAGTAGCACACTGGCTTATATGTGAAATAATTTTGTGTTTAAGAGAACAATGGAACAAGTAAATCCAGTTAAGAAGAATTTAACTAGCCTAGTGTATTACCTGGATGTTTAGCATGTGCCAGAACCATTAGGCAATGGGAACATTCAAGTAATCAGCACAACTTGTATTAATTTAGAAAACATCTTAGTGGATTCCCAGCTCAGTTGATTTAGCTTCAGCAGCATTCATGGAACCTTGGGACTAGAGCCCAAGCTTTTATTCTCAGGCACATCATAAATATTTCATGTTCTTTGTTTTCTTCCACCACCCTGCTCTGTGTCTCTCAGAGAACCTCATCAGTGTATCTCTCATTTCTCATTGACTGCCTGACCCTCCAATCTGCTTCTGTTTTCTGATGCAGGAAAGACGAAATGAGGATATTTGGGGCTAGAATTTGGCCACCATGATCAGTATCAGCCCGGCACTCCTTGCCATCTTGTGGCTTTTCATCTCCCTCCCACCCTCCTTCTTTATTTCTAAAGTATAGTGACTCTGCTAAAGAAAATTACACAAGTAGACTGCTGCCTTATGTCATTAACAGGCTTCAGTGTCAGCCCACTTTCAGCCTTGCTGCTCAGTCTTGGGATTTTGAGGGGGTTAGTCCTATTATGCTTTTTTCTAGGAACTCTCCCTACTTACACTGTTCCCAGGGCTACTATTTGGTCCCATAGTCTCACCATAAGTACAGAATCTTGTATCCTGTTTTCACACTAGTGGTCTGAACCACTTCAATCTCTGATCTTCCTTACCAAATTAGAATTAACCTCTATTTATCCTTATTTTTCTGATTGCTCTCATGATCAGGGACCAGAGTACTCTGTCTCTTACCCAATGACAGCATCTGCAGGTTCACTCTTGCTCCCGTTCTTAAGACCATAATATCAATCAAACATAATATTTAATGTAATTAACCATCACTTCTTACCTTCATTTCCTTATCTTTAATGAATGCTTAAATATTTTCATTCTTATAAAAACAAAATGAAACAAAAAAACAGCAGGAATCCTTCACAGACCTCTCACGTCCATTGTGAGTCATATTTCCAGTCAGTGTCTTTTTCATCAGAAAGAACTCCTCACAGAAGTCATGCCAGACTTGTCCCTCTGGTGACTGAGTAAATTTTAGCCTTTAAACTCCATGATGTCCTCAACTTGCCTCTCTCTCCAGTCCTTGCGACTTTTTGATATCTCACCAAATACTTGCTAGGATTCAGTGATACCACATCAGTGCTTTCCCTGCTGGGCCAGTAGTGACTTTTGCTGCTCTAGAATATGTCTTTCTAATAGCACTCAGTGGCCAGCTTTGACTATTTTCTATAACTGTACCCTTTTTATGATATCCTGGGGCTTTCCTATGGGGCCATCCAGATGCCCCTCTGCCATATCCCCTACACCTACAAACCTCAGCCTCTTACACACTTGGACTAAATTTTGCCTGACTATACATAATTCATCTTTTCTGACCACTGTGTCCTTGACCCCGACTCTCACATTCATGTCACTGATAAAAATTTTGTATCTGTTCATGCTATTCTCTCATTTCCCAGTTAGTCCTCAAAAAGTTTTCAGTTTGGGATCTAGCATAGAGCTCACAGAAAAACTTTGAAGTTTCTGCTAGTTGTGCTCCTTCTGACTCTTAACTCTGTTGCTATGCCCTCTGTACTCTCTAGATGATGTACCTGCCAGCATCCTCATTGTGTGCCCATGTAGGACTCAAGATAAGTTCAGTGACTTTTCTGAGGATATATCAATTTGTTTTTTTTAATTGATAAGAACTTGTCTCATATGACTTTTAAGATTAAAATATAAAAGAAATAAATGGCAAAACATTGTCTTTGGATTGAATATATGTGTAAACTAAAACAAAAACTGATTGACTTCAATTTCCATTAGGTTTACTTCATGCCAACTGCAAACAGGAATATTAAGGGGAAAAGTATCTATAGTAAACATATACATTCTGTAACTATCATCTGTGTAATTACATTGTATTAAGTATCTTAAGAAGTCTAGAGGTGATTTTAAATTATAGGAGGAAGTAGGTGCTTGGGTTATATGCAGATACTACATCATTTCATAAAAGAGGTTAAATACAGATGGTGAATATGCTGAAAGTATGGAGTGTTATAGAATGTTTCGATAAGGAAGAAATATTTTGAAGAAGAAAGTAAAAATAAAACTGAGGATAAAGCTTCTCAGATTAGGGCTTCTCAAGGAGTTAAAAGTTATTGTAAATGAGCTTCACTTTAAGGAGATAAAGTTGTTCCTCTGTATCTGCAGGCAATTGGCTCCAGAACTAAAGATAAATACTCAAATTAGGATTAGTCATGTCCCTTAAAGAAAATGACATAATATTTGCACATCACATATATATATACACATAATTCTTTATATATTTTGTGAAATAAGTTTCGAGTTTTACCGTCCCCTTTATTTTTATAAGGGTGAGCTTTTATTCCCCTGTTCTTTCCATTGTTCTCAGTATCTGTTCCTATGCCTAGAATATAAAATGCTATGCATTTTTTATGAATGAATGATAGCAACTGAATGAATGAAAGGAGAATGAACTAATGAAATCTAAAATTATCCAGAAACAAAATGTAACCTAGTGGGAAAAGACCATAAAATCACGAGACTTAGAAATTGACCTTACTGTAGAAATGAGAAACAAAACACTTCTACACAGATGTGCTCTGGGTTAGCAAAGAGCTTAAGTAGGCTTTATGGTGTTTACAAGAACAGGGCCAAAATGAATTCAATCTTTTTTTTTTCTTTCCAGTTTGCAAACTTTCCCTTTTATATTTGGAAAAATGTCTCCATTGTGCATGTTTGCTCACAAATGATGTCTAAAGGAAGAAGAATCAAAAGCCTCAAACGAGAAGCAAGGGTCCCTAGGCACCAGCATCAGGGACATCAATGGAGACCACTGCACCACAAGACCAGGCTTCCCTCTCTGACTCCTCTTCCTGAATGTTCTGCTGCATTAGCTGGATAACTTAAAAGAAGGAGGATTTGGCTGCAGAAGGCTCTACAGTTGAAGATACAGACCCCAGTTACATTAAGAAATGTGTCATTGCCAGACTCAAATGTATACAACCTAAGTTGTAGGAGATGACTGTTTAAAAATATATAAATGTTGCTACATCTGTATTTTAAGAAGGTTTACTCTTCAGCTGGTTCATAAATTAAAAATTTCCTGTAATTAAGGATTAACAAATCAATTAGGAAGTTATCTATTATCCTAGTTATAAGTGATAAAATCTTCAATTGTTCCATTTACCTCCATTTTTATTTCTTGATAGGTTCTAAAATATAACATATAAACCTGGTTTCCCAGTCAATGATTAGAAAATCTAGAATCATGGGGTAATAACAAACAGGTCACATGGGGGAACAGAAAACATGTTTATTAGACAAAAGTATGATTTTACAAGATAATTATAATTCAGTCCTAAATTTGCTCTGGGACTTTATAAGAGTCAAGTAAATCAGAATAATACCTAATCACTTTCAGAATATATTCTGTACATACAATAATAAATTAATGATATTTATTGGGCTCTAAATTTTCTCAATATGCAATCATTTTTACACAAACCTGAAGGGTCCATGTTCTCCATAAATATGTTTATTAACTGAAGTCAGCTGATAAAAAGATCTTCTATGATAAGGAAGTGAAAATTTATGCTGAAAAGCATCCCCATTTTTTTCTTCAGAGAATAATCAACCTAAATTAAACTTTTAAATTTTTGGTTTAAGGCAGCCAGCATGTTTCAATAAAGTTGCCAAATATTCTTAACGGAAAGGAAGCATTGCAAGATATGACAAACTGGAAAGCTAAACACAAGTCAACAGAGCCACAAATCAGACATTTATGGGAGGAAACGAGCCGGCTCCACAGCCAAGCCTGGAGCTGAAGCCTCCAAGACAGCCCATGTGAACTTGACTGTGAACAGGGAAGCCTGCTCTGCAATCCTACACACTGGCAGAACATGGGCCTGGATGTGCTAGCAGCCATGGAGCACTGTATCCTGTAGCATAAGGCCTTCAAAAATGAGAGCATGCTAGCTCCCTAGCTATGTTGTTACATGCTAACAAAACTTGGAGAAGATTAGACATGTTTTTGACACGACACTCAAATGGTGTCTTATTTTGTCCCACATTTGCTTTCTTGGAGTCAATATCATCAGTGTCGTTGAAACAAACAGTGGGAGATTCTCCCTATATCTTTCTAGTAGAACACCTCTGTATGGTGATATGTGGGTGGGCTTTGCAACACTATGACAAGGTAACCAAGGGAAGCAAATGAATAAGAGGTAGAATTTATTTTGGATCATGGCATCAGAGGTTTTGATCTGTGCCTCTGGCCTGTGTGTATCAGAGCATGTGGTGACAGAGAATCACAGTGAGAGCACATGGTGAGACAAAGATGCTCATTTCATTATTGCAGCAAACAAAGAGAAGGAAGGGTCTGAGCTTCATGTATTCTTTAAGGCCATATCCCAACAACATACATTCCTCTAAGATTACAGATCACCATCACAGGCACCAAACATGAAGCACATGAGCTTTGGGTGACATTTCTGACTGAACCACAAGTAAGCAAGCTGCATTTCACATGATAAAATTCAGAATCTTCTGGGAAATCACTACCTAAAAGCTTGGGGACCACCAAGAGACATAAATGAAGCATATCAGTGCTGTTTAGGATTCTAGGCTCAGTGACAGAGAATATTTAAAGAAAAAAGAAATTTATACTTTCAAATGAAACATCACAATCTTTAAATCTTAAATGCAAATTCAAACATATTAATCTTTCTTCAGGCCAGTGCAATTCTGTGAATCAAAAACTCTTCATTAAAACTCTTTTCAGAGGAAACGAAATCTTCATGAATTGAATTTCCCTAATAGGATTTTAAAGTTGTGACCCCCTGATAGGTTAGCCACACACCAGAACATTCCACAGTCTCAAGACTAACTGTTAAACAGAAACTGGAGTCTGTGGAAGAAGAGGGTAAATGGGAGAAGGAAAAAAGGCAACATTAGAAACTCAAAATTTGATGAAAAGGATGGGAAGGTTGAGAACATAAGAAATGGTGCCTGAATGTATCTAAAACATACTGCATAAAATACTCAAAGAATAATTAAAATTGAATATGGTAGTAAACAAATGAAAATGGCATTGTGTGGTATTTTTAGATTCTGATCTGATTAAGAACAGATATATGATCACTTTCCTGATGACACATGATGCCCTATGATGAAGATGTCATCAGGACCTACCTGAACAAGGATCAAGCATCTTCATGGGAAGCTAAGCTAAAGTTAGACTTTTGTTCAGCTCACCCTCAATATGATCCAGCAGAGAAATGAATGAGAATACAAAGTCAAGACATCCTCAGTGGAGAAGACTACCCTACGTATTAGGCTGCAAAATAAATTAATTTAAAAGAACTTGAGAAAAGCTGGGGAAAGGAACCAGGACAGGGACTGTTGACAGGTCAGACCTTGGTTTGTTGGAAGCACTGGGAGAAAATTTGAATCCTGAAAGAAAGTCCAATGGGGAAATGTGGAGAAGAGATGTGGTGGGAGGGGGAAGGGACCTTGAATAAGGATATACAGGGATAGAAAATGTGACTTCTTTATTCATAACAATAATAAAAAAAAAGAAATGAACACATTTCTTCTCCATTGGAGAATAGACTATGAAGCTACTCCTTAGCTATAACTACTCTCTAGCAAGTTCACTGGCAGTCTTACTATTGGTGATTATAGTCCCTGGGAGTTAAATCAGGAAGGTGTGTCCTTGACTGGGAGGACAAGCACAGCCAGGTCACAGTGGACCTCCTAAGGACCTCTATCCCAAGTAGATCACTACAAGTTCGTGATTCTCCCTAGGCTCTCCCAGATTTCAAAATTCCTCACAAATTCATTCGCCAGATAGCTCTAACCTAAAACAAAGGAACAAGGGGAATTCTGTATAGTGCTGCTAGATCTACAGTAAACTAGACAAGCACAGTGGGACTAGAACAGCAATATCTACTGACTGGGCATGGTCATTGTAGCTCAATCTTTTCTACAGTTACTAAGATATCTTCAATATTGAGGAATCTGTCCTGAAGTGACAGACTTGAAAGGAAACCAGATAGCTTTGGATACAAATTTTGCTTTTGGGTTTTAGAAAAGATGATTGACTCTGTGATTTAGTTTCCTCCTCATCATCATGGGGCTTATAATTCCAGAGCTTCAAAAGCCATCACAGCAAAGTATGAAGGATTAAATATAGTATCAGAAAAGCATAGAGTGTAGCCCATTAGGACAAGGACTATTTCTAATATTGTCATTGCTGTAGTCCTAGGATTACCAAAGGTATCTGGCATTTGAATAAGCAACTGATATCTTTAAGTCACTATATTGATTATACAAACCAGAGGGTCTCTTACATACCCATGAGAATTTAAGAGAATATATATGGGCTAGAAGCATAAATAGACAATGGATTTTTTTTTTCTGATCTGATCTCTTTAGAGACTGATAGAAAAATAGTATGTTCAGTGTGTGCTAGAGCACATTTAAAATGAATTAGTTATTAGTCTCATAGTTTAAAAAGACTGGGAGATAGGATAACATATTCTATAGAGAAGGATTCTTTCTTTGCCTAAAAAGCACAGTCATGTAAGCTTCCTCAAGATACATTATTGCCTCAAGAAAGCACCCTTTCAATTGCCATTTAGCATCCATTTTCTGAGTAGAATCCAGCTTGCCTCTAATGAGTGAAGACAAGCACACTGACCACACACACTGCATCTTACTCCTTAAACGCATACACACACTTTTGGTAAAAGGCAGGACATGAATAGGAAAAAACAGACGCATTCCAAAAAGACATTAGCTAAACAAAAGTCAAGTCCACCAGGCAAAGTCATCAGGAAATTAGCTAACATAGTTCCCCCCATTCAACAAAAGATAGCAGGCACTTGTCTCAATATCTCCTTTCATCCCTGAAAGCTTTAAAATTGATTCATGGTTTCATCACAACAACAAAGAAACATTGGATAGATTAAATCAAGTCTTTTTTAAATTTGGATATCAACAGCAAGAATCCCACCCAGGTCTTGCTAAAAACGACTTTGGCTGACGTTATGAAATGCTTCCTCAAGCTCTTCTTCAGCCAAATGAGAAGTCGTCTGGAAAGGATTCATCCTTGCAGTGTACACAGAAGATCTTCTTCTTGGATCTATAAACTAAGTCTTTAAATTCCACTGTAATTACTTCAAAGACATAAATAGAGCCGATGCTATTTCTGGCATCCCAGCTGGCTCTTTAGACAAGGTACACAGCATTTGCAGATAAACCTTCCATAAAGTGTGTAGGTATTCTAGCAACAGACAGATGCCTGGAAATTCTACAACACAGTTTCTAAAAAGAATGGCTTCCAAAAATGCTAGTGTATGAAACAGGCCCCTTTCTCCATTTTCTTCCTTACAACAGCTGTTAGGATTTTTCTTCTTAAGGATTGAAGTGGATTCTGTTTTCAGCACTGCTGTGGCTTTCTTCGAAAGTTTTATGCACTGCTCCAATTCACTAAGATGCTTACACACCAAGTCAGAGTAAGGGGAATGATTCTGCTTCAGGCTTATCCTGAAGTTATCAACCCCTGCCATTTGAAGGCTTTGTTTCTAAAGCCACGGCCTCACAAAGTCATCTCTGTGCTAGTGCTGATGGATACAAACATCATACACATTTTCAGAAAACAAATACTGCCTCCTATATCTGACACCCTTTTCCAATGGACTTAGACATTTGCATCTTATATTATTTTCCTGTGTGGCATTTTTGGCTTTCTTTTAGTAACAGACTTATAAATTCTTGAGTCATCTCATGCATGTGATTCTCCCATTTCCAGAGCACATTTGTTTGCCTTCTGAAATTGGAGTCATGATTATAGACATTTGGTTCATACATCTATAGGATTAATTTCTAGAAAGCATAGTTGTTTTAGTTTTTTCTTTTCTTTTTAAATATTTATTTATTTTATATGTGTCAGCCAGACATGCCATAGTGCACATATGGAATCAGAGCTTAAAGCCAATTCTTTTCATCTACTGTGTGCAAATTAAACTAGGGTCACTAGACTTGACAGCAAGATCCTTACTCACAAAGCTACCTATCTGACCAAGTTTTTATTTAATAGTAACAAATAACTGAACAAAATGAAATACAAGATACTTAAGTTGTGGACACTCTAGGACAAGTGCCTGAGGTAGCCTCTCAATTTTCACCCCTGTGTTCATCATTGTTTAATTCACGTTCCTTGAGTGTGGATGGAAACTATACTTGTTCCGAGTTAACAGATTACAGCAAGTGTATGGTAGAACAGGCTCATCATTAGGCATAGTATTAGATCTAATTCCATTTTTTTGTTGTTATAACAAAGGCTTCCAAATTTGGATAATTTATGAGAAAAAGTATATCTCCCGCAGTTTTAACCGATAAAAGTCACCTAGTTCCATATGTTTGATCTCTGACAAGGGTTGTCTTGAGGTGTTATAATAAGGATGATAAGATCATGGTATGACTGCAAGCAAAAAAGAAAAATTCAGAAGGCAAGATATGAAGTGAAGCTGGACCATCTGACTTGTCTTTTAATCAAAACCCATTCTCATGGGAACTAAACCACTCATCAGGGATAGCATCAAACCCTTCTAAGGGCAGTACATTATCCAGTTAGTGCTGGAGTTAAAAAGTGTATCTAAACCATAACAATACACAAATAACAAATGTGTCTTACCACACAAGGGCTTGGTAAAATAAGTGTTTATGATGAAGAAACTCAATGAGTACTCCTTGCTAGATGGCAACAGACAGTGGCTACAAGGCAGAGGGACCAACTTCAGCCAACAGCCCACAAAAATCTATGGCATTCTATCCTATAGTCACTAAGAAAGAAATTCAACCAAACTCGATTCAGCTTACATGTGAGAACTTCTAGAAGAAAAGAAATTATAGTTCACATATTGGATACAGTCCTATGATCTTCCCCTTGGGCTATAGGCATAGATTCATGAGAGTCAGACATCAAAACCTGACCTAAACTGAAAAAGAAGGAATGATGTTTACATTCCTCAATGTGTGCATTTTCTTGAAAATAACACAACATTCAGCTGGATTTATTTTCATGTAAATAAAGCCTGCCAAATTTTAAGAGAATTCTTAAATTCTGTTCTTTATGGTATCTCTTTTTCCATGAATTAAAGGAAATATTGGATATCTAAAAATTGTCACTTAAACTCACTTTATCACATGATTAAAGACTAATTTTTAAAAAATTAGTTTAGATATTATGTATCATTAGGTGTGTGTTCATATATATGAACATAACCTTTGATCTATCCCTTTCAGGAAATATTCCAGTTCAAATATAAATCCCTCTGTGTCAGAATCAGCATCCTGAGACTAACCGATGAAAACATTGGGAATCTACTAACTTAGTGTACCCTCTGGCATCTTTAACCCCAAAGCTAAGAATCTAATCATGGTAGAACTGAGGCCTCTCTCCCATCTCGCTGTAACCATCTCTCTAATGTTCCTGCCAATATATTTTTAACTTGCTTTTATTTATGACATTCTTCTGTAAAACTATAAGACTTTTGATTTGCATTTCTCTGATGGCTAAAGATGCTGAGCACTTTTTCAAGTGCATTTCAGCCATTTGTAATTCTTCTGCTGAGAATTCCCTTTTTAGTTCTGAACCCCATTTTTGATTGGGTTATTCAAGGTTTTGGGCTCTAGTTTCTTGAGTTCTCTATATATCTTAGAGATCAGTCCTCTATCATTTGTAGGGTTGGTAAAAATCTTTTCCCATTCTGTAGGCTGTCATTTTGTCCTATTGGCTATGTCCATGACTTTACAGAAGCTTCTCAGTTTCAGGAGGTCCCACTTATTGATTGTTGTTCTTAGTGTCTGTGCCTCTGGTGTTATATTCAGGAAGTGGTCACCTGTACCCCGCCTTACACCTGTCAGATTGGCTAAGAATAAAGACACAGAGGACAGCCTATGCTGGAGAGGTTGCAGAACAAGGGGAACACTCCTCCACTCTTGATGGGAGTGTAAGCTTGTTCAGCTACTCTGGAATGCAGTATGGTGGTTTCTAAGAAAACTGGGAATCAATCTCCCTAAGGACTCAGCAATACCACCACTGGGCATAGACCCTAAAGATGCACATTCACACTCCAAAAGCATTAGCTCAACTATGTTCATAGCAGCATTATTCATAATAGCAAGAACCTGGAAACAACCTAAATGCCCGTTAACTGAAGAATAGATTAACAAACTGTGGTACATCTGTACAATGGAGTACTACTCAGCAGTAAGAAAAAAATGATATCTTAAAATTTGCAGGCAAATGCATGGATTTGGAGAATATCCTTCTGAGTGTAGTATCACAAACCCAGAAAGATAAGCAGGGGATATACTCATTCATTAGTGGACTTTAAACAAAAAACCAAAAGCAAAGCATCCCCAAGCTGCAAACCACAAACACTAAACAGTTTGGGATCTGAAAGACCTTGGACTGGCACCTTAGAGCCTACTCCCCCAGAGGAACACCTAACCCAGTCTTGATGTTGGGGTGAGGAAAGTGGATCTACCAGGAGAGGATACTGAAGTAAGACATATTGGGATCTTGGGACCTCCTGCCCTTGCTGAGGAGGAGATGGGGAGATGTGGAGAAGAGAAAGTGACTGGAGAGGGTGGGAAGGGGAAGGGAGCTTGAACAAGGATATACACAGACAAAAATAATATGACTTTATTTTTTATTATGTCATTTAATTACTGGTCCAATCTTGCTCATCTTCAAAGATTCATAGATGTGCTTTCTAAATCTCTGGCAAGCACATTGGCCCTCCTTTGTGTTTCATAGGTCACATTGGCTTTTCACCCTGGTTATAGTTGCCAAACTGACTCTATCTCTAGTCTAGTATTCAAAAACTGCAGCTCATAGGTCACATTTTGCCTATAGCAGGTTTTTATTGGAGCACTGCTATATTATTTTGCATGCATATCACCTATGGTGTTTTATATACAGTATACTATGGGACTGAGTTAATTTAGCAAAGACTTAATGATTCAAATATCTAAACTGACTACTATTCAGACTTCTGTGATTCGGATAAATTTGTTCTGCAGGTATATGTGTTAAAGAAAGATTTATCTCTCTGTGGTCCAAGATGCTAGCACACAGAGCAGGTGTTCGTCAATTAGAGAGATTTATTTTGTAAAAAGATTTACTAACCTTCTGAACTTCAAAATATCCATATTTTGTCAAGATGGTGACTGTCCAAGGGAAACTGTCCACATGCTTCATGCAATTCTGAAAGTAGAAAACAGAAGGAACAGAGCTAGCTACTAGACCACATTCCATCCTTCATCACAAGGCTGTATTTAGAGCAAACTGTCATTTATCAAATAATTTTCACATTACTGAGCAAGCCCATGGGCCCTTCAGAGGACAGTCATTCTGTTTTCAGATTCATATAGAATCTGTTTCCAAAAGACTGCTGGTATACTGATGTCTAAGAATCTTTATAATTTCCATTTGTAAACCTTTTTTTTTGATGTTGCTCCCTTGTCTAAAACAGAAAATTGTCATTTTCCAGTAATAAGCCTATTGAAAATCAAGATATCCTTTCATCTCTTAATTCCAAACTATATTTTATGCATGCAAAAAAAAACCCCATGTTTTGATCTTTGAGAAATGCATCAGAATTCTCAAAGAAAGGCCAAGTGTCTTGAAATTTTGTGGGAATCAAAGAATTTGAAGTAACCCTCCAAGGACTGATTCGTCTCCAAACCCTATGAATCTTTTAACATCTCTATGATTCATTTCTTCAGTATTTCAATATCCTGAAATTAGTCGGAATGCCTTTTCTTCATTTGTCCACCCACAATCTTTCTAAAGCCCATATGGGATGCAAACAGTGACACTAATCACTGAGCACAAAGCAGAACAAGGTATTTGTTGTGAATACTGAGTCTCAAAAGAGAAAGATTCATACAAATCATCACAGCTTTCTCAATCACATAGATTGCTGATTCTTAGAATGCAATGTAAACTACTATTAAATATTACCTAAGATCTCTGTAAATAATTGCATCAAACCCACAGGGGCTACTTCATGAACAGAATACCACTTTTCCCCCTTCATCATGATGCTTGGAGAATTCTTCCAGTTAACTACTGAGTGTCACCAATAGGAAAGTCCCAAATTTCTGACATGAATGACTGAACAATGCCTGCCCTCTGAGATGCATTTAATTCCAGCTTTTAGGAGAAAAATGCAAGAGGATTTCTGTGACTATATTATAAGGCCACCCTAGCCTAGAAAGAGAACTCCAGGACAGTTAAGGATAGATACATAGAGAAACTCTATCTCAAAGGTAGTCAAATAAACAAAGGAAAACATTTCAATCAAACTTTATTTTTTAACTTTTTTCCAAATTAGCTTTGTCTTTTGTTATTTACACTCAATATTCTAAAAGTTGAATATATAGGTCTTATTAAAATCCTCTAAGTATTTTTAAATTAATTATAATTTGATCAATAGGTGTCTTCTACTCCAGTGGAACAGCTGTCATTTCAAGACTAGTGAGTAGAGCTATGTAAAAAGAAAACTTTCACGGTGTTGTGTGAGCTCAGGAAAGAGGTGCCCAGAAGAGGCAGGATGACTATTGAAAATGGTAGATTCTATGGACGATACATAATACACCAAAAGCAGTAGGAAGCTAGGGAGATAAGACATTGTTAAAACTGCATATATTCTAGTATGTAAGACTTTCAAAAAGAGATAGTTTTTTTGTGGTTTAGTGTGAAATGTCCCGCATAGGCCTGTGTCTTTAAACAATTGATCCTTCACTTGGGGCATTTCTTTGGCAGATTATGGAAACTTTGGATATAGTAGGTAGAAAAATGGGAGTCAAGCCTTTGCAGAATAGTCTTGTCCCAATTCTGGACCAAGATTCCTATTTCATGATCCACCAAGATATAATAAGTCATATAACAACCTCCTACCACTATGGACCCCATCATTCCAACATTTATACCTTCTCCATAAATGGTAAAAGTGTACAAACTATGGGCTAAAATTAGTCTTTCCTTTCTCAAGCTGTTTTTTGAGATTCTTCACCAGATTATAGTGAGAGAGAACTGAAAATGTAGCAGAAAGCTGTCAAAAAAGTTGGAACTTCAGCCACTCTGGAATGCAGTATGGCAGTTTCTCAGAAAACTGGGAATCACTCTCCCCAAGGATCCAGCAGTACCACTATTGGGCATATACAATAAAGATGCACATTTGCACCCCAAAAGCATTAGCTCAACTATGTTCATAGCAGCATTATTTATAATAGCAAGAACCTGGAAACAACCTAGATGCCCCTCAACTGAAGAATGGATTAACAAACTGTGATACATCTACACAATGGAGTACTACTCAGCAGTAAGAAAAAAATGACATCCTAAAATTTGCAGGCAAATGCATGGGTCTGGAGAACATCCTCCTGAGTGATGTCTCACAAACCCAGAAAGATAAGCAGGGGATGTACTCACTCGTTAGTGGACTTTAAACAAAAAAGCAAAAGGCAAAGCATATCCAACCTGCAAACCACAAACACTGAACAGCTTGGGATCTGAAGCACCTAGGACCAGCACCTTGGAGCCTATTTCCTCCAGAGGAACACCTAACCCAATCTTGGTATTAGGATGAGGAAACTGAACTTGCTTGGAGTGGATGCTGAACTAAGCCACCTTGGGACCTTCTGCCCTTGCTGGGGAGGAGATAAGGAGATGGGGAGAAGAGAGAGTGACTGGGAAGAGCAGGAGGGGGGAGTTTGAACAAGGAGGATATATGGATAGAAAATGAGACTTTATTCATATCAAAGAAAGAAAAAAACACACAAAGAAAACACAAATAAAAATCAAAAAGGAAAAGATAAGATTCAGATATGGCAGGGATGGAAATGCAGGTTTAAGTGTTAAATATGTCAGTGAAATAAATGTGAACTGAAGCAGTTTGCACTGAGACAAGAGAAATAGTGTTAAGGGCAAAACTCCACTTAGGAATGTCTTAAGGATATAAAACTAAACATTCACTTGAAACTTTTCATTTGAAAGAAGATTCCTTCAAAAGATTGTTCTTTTAGAATGCTCAACTAGAAAATGGCTGCCTAGGGAAATGTTTTCCAGGTTCAGCCAAACAAAGGCACAGGAAAAAAAAAGGTTCAAACAGACCAAAGTATATTTTACTCTGGTAGCAGAATTATGTGCTGTCAGTGCAGTTTTGATTTTCAGGCAAGGAATAAAAAAATATAAAATATAGTATAATACAGACTGTCCCCAATATTCTAGAAAGTGGCTAAGGTCTGGTAGTGTGTTGCAGTGTCAGATTCTATGAAAACAAGCTCTTAGGGCCACTACATGAAGATGAAAATGTAAGGCCTCAGCTGGGATCAAGCCCCATGTTATTGGAGATGCCACAAATATGGCATATTTGTATGGAAAGCTGCATGTATTGCATTAGTCCAAGAGAAAGCACATGTATGCTGCAAGTATCAGGAAGAGGTTGGTGGGTCTACTCAAGCTGTTATAACTAGATAATGCAAAGTACATTCAGGACATTAGAATGGGTCTTAACAGCTTGATGTCTTCTTTGTTTAGTTTCATTATTGCTATGCTCTAATTCCTCCTCCTCCTCTTCTTCTTCTGCTTCTTCTCCTTTTTCTTTTTTTATGTTTCCTCTGTTCTTCTGTGTGTTGGATATAGGATATATGTAAAGTCTCTTTGTGTCTTCGAAGTTTGTAGGACTTTTAAATACATTGAAACTATAAGATTACGGAAAATTTGTAAGTTGAACTAAATCACTAAATCCACTAAGCTTTTTGAGGGGTCCATGAATTTACAAGGGTCAAGGCACATAGTTATTGCTTGAAGATGAAATGTTCCTCACAGGTTTGTGTGTGTGTGTGTGTGTGTGTGTGTGTGTGTGTGTGTGTGTGTGTGTGCAGCTGGTCTACAGTTGGTGGTGATGGTTTGGAGGATGACATGGAGCCTTGGGTACATGTTTTCGCTGATATATGGTCCCAGATCTTGTCTAAGCTCTCTACTTTCTGATCTACTGAGATGTAAAAGGTCACCCCAGAAGCCCCTGCCATAACAGAACCAGACACCTGAGACACTAGTGATTTTGCTACAGTGAAGGACTATATCCCTCTAAACCCAAAAACAAAATAAACCTTTTCTTAAATTGTCTTTATCTGCTATGTTAAGAAGAAAAATAAGCATTACAATATTAAAAATCTAATTGGCACTCTAAGAAATAGATTTCCCAAAATATTTATATAACAGTTATCTGATGAAGAACATTTGGAAATTGTACAGTGTTTAGAGAGTTAATAAGAAAGTAGTTATTTGTGTTTTTCTTCTCACAAACAATACAAATTCCCACAGTGTAAGTGTTACAGTTCTGAAAGGAAAAGTAACCTAGTATTGGGAAGCTAGTTACAGCTCTGAAGGGAAAGACATCTGGAAATTGGTAACCAAGGATAACCCACAGCTCTGAAGGAAAATGAGTCCTGCAAGCCAAGGAATACCTACAGTTTGGAAGAGAAATATATCCTGGATAAAATGTTACATCTCTGTTCAGTTGAAGACAGGTTCTTCAGGAAAGTGTTACAATCTTTGCTTCTGAAAAGGTTTCCCTAATGCAAGCGTAACAACTCTGCTCCAGAGAAGAGGGTTTCCCTGGTAAGATTGTAACAGCTCTGCTTTGCTTTGCTCTAGAGAAGTTCTGCTCAGCTCTCCCAGATTGTAGCAATTTTTCTCCAGCTAAAGTTGTTACATCTCTGTTCATTTACAGAAGTGTCCATTGGAAACACAGCAGTTCTGTTTGATCAAGGTAAAGCCATTTCAACTTTGCTTTCTTCCATAAAAATCTTTGCATCTCTGTTCCACTCTGGCAAAAGAAAGCCAATACATCAAATCTCATTCAAGAGATGTGCTGGGAGTGGGGAATCCAGAATAGTTGCTTCTGTCAGAGTGGGAAAAGGACAGACCCAAACTTAGGAGGTACAGGGGCTTACATAGGGTTTCATAGGGGCAAAGCTTTCCAGGGTGGGGATTTTCAGGATGGGAATTGGTAGGATTGCAATTAATAAACTTCAGAAAAGCTCAGGGACTGGTTAGATTTTGTGCCCTGGGATTTTTATGTTCTAAGAATAGTTGAGTTTCATGTTCTGGGATTTGTTGGATTTAAATTCCTGAATTGGTTAGGGGCAGGGTATGTTTCCTTGACTCTGGTCTCTAGGCCAGAGTATTCTTCTACTGGCCCTTTTTACCCTATTCAAGAAGAATAATATAGTCATCTCTACAGAAGTTTCAAATAAAAGATATCTTTATTTGAAAAATAATATCTTTATTTTTAAAAGAATATCTTTTGAACTTTCAATAGCTAGTACAACACTATTTTCATATATCTCTTATGGTTCTGAATAATAAATACTCACATATATGTGCATATTTCCAGTAAAGTACCAAAAATAGTAAAATGCCTATGTAAGATTTGCTGATGGGCCTCTATATGCAAATGTTTAATCCAGATCTGATTTTGTCGCCAATTTCAGAAATTATTAAATAAACATCTCTAGTGTTGGCTACATTCACAGGCTTCTGATCCCTTTTTGCATGATGACTTAATCAAGATATGTGCAGAGACTTGGCCAGAGGTCAGTGGTGGCCAAGAAAGTCACAGAGATGTCTCTTCTACTGTAGGGAGGTCAAGACCAGCATTTGTATTTGTTTCTCTCTCTCTCTCTCTCTCTCTCTCTCTCTCTCTCTCTCTCTCTCTCTCTCTCTTTCTCTTGCTCTGTCTCACTCAAGGAGTTCAGTCATAAAGAAAGAAGTCCCTTCTTTTTGGATCTCAACCTTAGAACTGTAGGAAAGTAATTACTACCTCCAGTAAGGTAGCATCTTCCTCACCTTTCTCTCTACACCATTAGTATGTGCTGGGGAAATAGCTTTCAGAGACGAAGTTTTAAGCTTCTTTATGACAAATAAATCAATCTACCATTGATGATAATAATAATGGGCCAGAATCCTAGCTCTTTTAATTTTTAACTATACAAAACTTCTACTATATGCCCTACCAGATTACTCTACCACAAATAGGCTCTCAGTTTTCTAAATCCAAATAGAACCACTTTACTACAAGTAAAGAAGTCAGAGTACAGGAAGCCCTTTCCTGAAATCCATTTTTGGTATCAATTTCATTATCCTCAGAATAAGATGGCAGAAAGCAAGTGAGTAGAGAGAGGAAGGGAAGGATATAATGATACCTGACGAGTCAATAGCACTACTTAATAATGCTGATCTCTAAGTATTGGAGTCAAGGGAATAATCTCAATGTAATAATTCTTATGTCATCACTATCTTGTAAAATAAATCACACTATCAGACTGAGACCTTCCATAACCCAATAAAAGATAAACAGCAACATCAAACCATAATGAAATAGCAACAAAAATGATTCTTGGGAATGATTACTGAAAGCAAGAGTAGAAGGAACTGCCAGACCATTTATTAGTACCTCTCTGTTTGGTCAATGACTCTGATCTTTCTGCCCCTTGTAGAGAAACATGTACATAGAAAGAATTTAGACATCTGGAATTGTTTTAGTTATCACAAGTTTTAGTAACTTTTCAAAGAGAAACATAAAATTGAGTGAAAAGTCAAACAAAGACAGTGGTTCACTCTAGGGTAACAATCTTTCTTTTATGACCCTGTTCATCCCTCATTTTATGTGATTACTCAAGAAAAGCCATTGATATTTTGATTCTAAATTGTCCGAAAATATGTGACTCAAATCTCAAGAAGAAGAAGCAGCAGCAGCAGCAGAAGAAGAAGAAGAAGAAGAAGAAGAAGAAGAAGAAGAAGAAGAAGAAGAAAAGAAGGAAGAGAGAGAGGGAGGGAGGGAGGTTGGTAAGCATGACTATTTTATTTTTCTATTCTTCTTTTGTTCTTTGTATAAGTGATGAAAAGCCATCAATCAATACTATCATTTTGAGAAAAAATTTCTGAAAAATGATATTTAAAGTATCCAATAAGCCTTGGGTAATCTGGTTGTCAGATGTTGGCTCAGTGATTGAAGATGTATATAAACAATCAAGTGCTAATGTCATCTCCCAGTCTAATTTTTTTATAGAATTACTAAAATAGTCAAAATAATATTTACATTGTGTTCATGGTTTTCTGTAACTTAATATGTAATTTTGTACAATTTTCTTGTTTTCAGCTCATTTCCCTAGCAGCCAACATGCTAGCATACTGCCCTACCCATGGAACACAGTGAGTTTCTCATAAGCATGTGTCTCCTAACGAGCCACTTGCATTTGGTCTGGTGATTGCCTTTTCTTAGCTTCAGCTTTCCTTTGTTAAAACATAGAAGCAATAGGACAAATCAGCATGGCTGAATTGCTGTGATGACTTAGAATAGTAAGTGAAATAAAGATTAAACATGACACAATACCTAGCATTTTGTCTTGTTATGGATGTCAGCACTCAAAGGGAGACTCGAGAACATCTAGTACATCAGACATCAGGGCTCAGGGAAGGTAAGAAAGCATCAGAATTGACACAGATCCTTAGCAGGTGAATAAAAAGGCAGAAGTCATGTGCCCTGTCACTGTATCTAATACTAAATCCTGTTAATTTGAACATTCCAAAATGCACAAAAGATAGATAATTATATGTGTATATATCTATTGTTTGGTGATTTTACATCACGCACCCCATCTACCTCAGTTATCAGTTTGCTCATTCATACCCACTCTTATGATCTCCCCATTTACAAAAACGCCCATTCATACTGCTCTTTTACTTATTGGAGCATTAATTAGCCTCCCTGTCTCCTAACCCTTAAAGAAAACAAGTCTTTTCCCTGCTTATCTTTCTGGTTTGTGATACCTTGCTCAGGAGGATATTCTCCAAATTCATCCATTTGCCTGAAAATTTTAGGATATAATTTTTCCTTACTGCTGAGGAGTACTCAGTTGTATAGATGTACCATAGTTTGTTAATCACTGTTCAGTTGAGGGGCATCTATCTAGGTTGTTTCCAGGTTCTTGCTATTACAAATATTGCTGCTATGAAAATAGTTGAACTAATGCTTTTGGGGTACAAATGTGTGTCTTTAGGTTATATGCCCAATAGTGGTATTGCTAGATCCTGGGAGAGATTGATTTCCAATTATTTGAGTAACTGCCATACTGCTGGACAAGTTTACACTTTTTTTTTCCTTTTTTTTTTCTTCCTTCTTTATTTTGTATTTATCAAAAAAAAACACAGTAAAAAGAATTTAAAATGTGGAAGAGTTAACAATAACTATACAGAGGATAAGAATGATAAGCATGGCTTATCAAGGGAAGAAATACAAATAAGATTGCTACACCTATATTTTCTTTGTGTTCATCTTTCCCTCTGAATTTTTTTTTCCAT
>PVIH01018845.1:0-37164 GCA_004025045.1 Sigmodon hispidus
TATTTTGTGTTTATAATAAATATATCATAAGTATATATATAAAAACATATCTATGTATAGATACACATATAGAAAGATGTATGTTACATAGTCTCTTTTAATCTTTTTTCACAACCTTCTACCTTTTATACTGCATTTTCTTTTATAAGTTATGTTGTATGAAAATACATATTGAAAATAAAATCCTCTTACGTGTTAAAAAAAAAAATTTGAGATTGTAGAAATTCTTTGAAATCTATTTTTATTCTTTTAACAAAGAACCATATAAAAAAAATAAAAAAAAAATAAATTATACTTTATAATTGTTGTTTGTTAACAATAGTTTGACCTCACTTATGTTAGTACCTTTCTCTTTCCCAGACACTGTCTTATGATAATCCCTATAATATATAGTTTTATACCTAGTTTAAAACCTTCCTATTTAGACAAAACAAAGAGATATAACAAAAAATCAAAAACTATATATATAAAAAATCACGTCATAAAAATAAAAACAAACTAAACATAATTAACTAAAAAAAAATTCCAAAAATTAACCTTCGAGAGAGGGGACCAAGACAAAAAGTCGTCATTCTCTCACAAGAGTTCCCCAACCAAATACACAGTTCGCTCCAGCTGCCCAAGAGTTTAAACATACAACATAAAAATAAAAAATCTTCCTTAAAAAGGCTCCAGCACACTACAACCTCATCCTGTCATCTTCTCCTAAAACCGACTCTATTTTATAAGCTATTTTCACCAAATAAACCCTGTTTAAAACATATCTTAAAACAAATTTTTACCACGATATATGTTTCTAAAAGAGTAGTAAACTTTGTGTACATAATAAGAGCACTGAAACTTGTAAAGAAGACTCATCTTAAACGGGAACTGAGATGCCTCAGACAGAGTTCATTGGTGTTGCGGGCACATACAGGTCAAAGGGCACACAATATATATTTAGAATCAAGGCTGCAATGAAGTTCCTGACACAAACTTCTCGGAATCAGATTCCTCTAATATACTTTTCCTATAAATTATATTTGAGTAAATATCATTTACTCAATACCTTTGAGTATTCAATAATCCTCTTTCTCACTCAGATAAAATAAATTAATTGTTTCATGTGTTATATAGTTCTCATTTATTTTTCTTCTCAAAAGAAAATTAGTAATAATTAACTATATTAAATGCTTGATAATTATACTAGTTCATATTTATTTGCATGATAAAATAGAATGGAAAAAGACAGTTTATAGAAGAAAGAGTTTATGTAGGTTTACTGTTTCAGGGGAGGGAAACTGAGCTAGTGTCTGGCATGGTGGCAGGAGCAGGAGGCCTAGGGATCACATTTTGAATCACAGCACTATGCACTAGGAATGGTTCAGACTTTGAATCTTCAAAGCCCATCCCTGGTGACAGGAAAAGAGCATCATCAAGTATTCAAAATTCTTAACCTTTGGAGAACATTTCATTCAAACTACTACTGTAAACAAAGTATAGAAACAAAACAGCTGTATAGATGTTCTTGTTCATTTAAATTTTTGTCACTGATAACCCTGTATATTACAAACACTGTAGAACCACTTTATATCATTATGGCAATGGAAAGATAAAAGCATACAAACAAGAGAAAAACAAAATTGTTCTGGGGCATTTGAAAGTTATTTTGACAATATCTGTCCAATTATTTTTTGTCCACATGTTAGGAATGACTGAATCTTAAATTTTTC
Source organism: Sigmodon hispidus (assembly GCA_004025045.1). NCBI lineage: Eukaryota > Metazoa > Chordata > Mammalia > Rodentia > Cricetidae > Sigmodon > Sigmodon hispidus. The sequence continues at coordinate 1,713 of PVIH01018845.1, forward strand.
ATAACGCTGTGCTAATACTTTTGACATGTTTGATCAAACGGGGCTATGTAACAATTTGCTGATTTACATAGGTTTTTAAAACAAAGAATACATATTAGCAGCATTATTATTGAATATACAAAATTCCGAGGAACTGTTAGTTGTTATACCTCAATACTGTTTACTAACTAATGTCTTTGTACTTTATGTGCTATGGAAATTTTTAGATAAACACGCTTTGAACTTTGGTTATTCCTGATTGTTCATACCAGTCACAGCTAACTAAAGACTTGAAGAAGCCCAAAATGGAATTAAGGTTTTCCCACTTTTGTTACAAGTTATTAACTCTTTCAAATAATATTTAAACTACTCTGTCCACGCTATCAAAGAAGACAGCAAATAAACAAGGAAATGGGCTGGAAATGTTTATTTGAATTTTATTTGAAATAAAATTCTTTCTTTTTTTTCTCTCCACAAGACACCAGTAGCCTCAGCCTAATTAGCATACCACCTTTTCTTGATTTGCTCTTTCTGTGGACAACTTTGCTGCTGGTTGGTATAAATATAGCTTGAAAAAATGAGCCTTTCATCCTACATAAAATTAATTGTACACATAATATTTAAGATCTTAAAGCTATCACACTGCATATATAACCAAATCTCTATATAATGTAGTAATAGAAAATTGTCATCAATTTATCAGAAAAGTACAAGGAAAGCTTACTCTGATTTCTTAAATCAGAATACACTTGTAAGAGAGGATAAAGGATTTGTATTTGATATTGCTTCAGAGCAAAGATACTGATATTCTTTAAAAACTTTTACTTAGAAACATTGCAAAGATCTTTGAAATTGAGATATTCAAAGACACATGTTCTGCTTTCTTTTTCTGTCATTAACAAACTGATTTTAGGCAGTTTGTAACAAATGATGCCTCTTTTACAATTGAAAGTCTTTGCTAGTAATAATTAAAAACAATCTGGAGTCCTACTATGCATAAGCAAACCTTGGAATTAACTTTATTCATTATTCAGTAAGTTCATTAGAGGTCATTACAGTTTCACATCAGCCATTTTTCCAGTTAATTTTGAATAGTGAATAGTTTGCACAGTTGCAATTCTGTTCCTTTCCATTTACTTTCATTAAAGATTCATTTTGGGTAATCAGAGAATTTTGCATCAGCTGTTTTTCACCTTAAAGGTTTTCTTCTGACACTTTAATAAATTATCTTTCATCTGTGCTCGAAGGTAACTGAATTTCTTTCCTCAACAGCCCTCTCTTTGACACATGTTCATTTATTACTATTTCTTCCATCAGCTGACTCCCTTGAGGCTAATTCTGATGAAATGCTTTCAAACAAGGACTACTATTGGTTTACATTAATGAGGAAATGGTGGAAAGGCTGCCTGTGAACAGGAAAAATTAGAGAAAGAAAAATTATTAACCTTGGGATCAATTTTTCTATGAGTCATAACATAATTAACTGTAAAATATGAAGCAGAGAAGCATTATTCTCAGTAGACTCTGATATTTTGCTTCATTTAAGAACTTTGTATTAAGAAGGAGATGTATCGGAAAGGAAGATAGACTTAAAATAATATTTAGGAAGAAAAATTGTGGTAAAAAGCTTGAGTTTGGAAGAAACTGATTTAATCGGGTATCTGGAGTTGGATGATAAAAGTCTCTTTGACTTTTATATTTGTACTGTAATTTTTCTATCGTGTTATCACATATTGCAGTATTACTTGTTGTGTAAGGGGATACTTGGGGGAGATTATTCTATGGATAAGTGTTCTTTAGCGACATATCTTTCATCACATTGTAAGCAAATGGTTCTGTCAAATCAATTCTTGTACAGTTAATTTCTCATGCTTAAAGCAGGCCAGATATGGGAAGTAAGTAGTTAAGTTTGGATATATTAGTTGAAGGATCATTTGTTTTAGAACACTTGGTGTTAAGGGTGGATGTACTCTAATGTGAAATGCACCTGCACTGCCACAAAGCATAAAGGCCACTTGGCTTGGAAAGTAATACTCTATCTTTGCTAAGACCACATGACATGTGTTTTTCACAATTAGAGTGATTCTCAAGAGGAGATTATTTTGCATATTAAGAAAATATACCCAATAGATATAAACAATAACTGTTTATGTTCAGGTAGTGATTCATGATTCTATTTTCTCTGATACTGTCTCTTAATTTTACAGAAAAGAAGTGCTAAATTAGCTTAGTCTCCCATGGAGGACATGCACTTGAATGAAGAGAGAACTAACTACTCTCTTGTATGGAACCTAACTAACATAGACACCTTTGTAAATCATTTGCTTCTTATAGTGTTTGAGGCTCCGAGAAAATATTGAGTCAGTGAATACAGATCCTTGGTCTTTCAATCCCTCCTAATGTCATAACTTATGGTTGTCACTTGATTTCTCATAGAGAGTGAATACATCAGGCTGGAATATTGAGCTCTACTGAACTTGTCTTTATAAACCAGCTCCGACATGCTCTGTATGTTTCATCCTAGACACATTATTTAGTCTCCCTAGGCCTCAGATTTTGACCTATGAACCAATTATGTATGACAGTATATCTCCTACACAACTATGGTGAAAGTTAAATGTGTGTGTGTGTGTGTGTGTGTGTGTGTGTGTATGTGTGTGTAGCTAGACCAAATATAATCATTGCAACTTCTGTGTTACAAGAACATTTGTAAGTACTAACCCAAATTGATGTGTCAGAAATAAACTCAATGTGCAACCTCAGCCACAAGTTGCAAAGTTCATCATCTAAACAGTGGAATTATAAGTTAATAAATGTTTTAATATGATAAAGCCACATTTATACAATTATGTAGTATAATATGGAAGTTCTGACACAGTCATGTACCTTGCTTTGCTAGGAATTAGGGTAGTTTGGAAGTGTGCATTAAGAATATTGAATTGAAAATGGGTGTGGAAGAGAAAATACATGGAAAACGAAGGTGAATGCATGAGAGTAAAGTGTAAAAGTTCTAATGCATTGGTGTGAAGAAAGCACAGCTTTTCAGAGCAGTTGACATTGGTAATTTTGAAAGGTATAGTCACCATTTTATGTTAAGAGACCAAAGCTACCAAGAGGTGTTCAAACTATCCTAAGAATCTAATACTTTCTCCTAAACATGAGGCTTAAAATAATTTGTGAGGACTAGACTCAAAAGATCATTGTTGAAGGTAAACTGAGGAAAAACTGTTAGTGACAATGTTAAACAAGAAGAATGCAATCAAGTGAGCAAGTAATAGGAAAATCTGCCTTTAGCGTATAACAACCATTTAGAATTGAGCATCATTGAAATTATTGTGATGTTGCGAAAAAAGTTATATATTATAATAGTAAATAAAAGGTAGCATATAAGATACAAATTTTGTGGTGATATATATGTTTGACAGAAGTTTTTAGTATTATAAACTGCTATTTGTACTAAGATAAATATGAATTTCATTAAATTTGATTATCCTCTGTACTACCAAATATTAAATGATCTTAATTATAAGGAAATATATGTAAGTTGAACACCTGAATTAATACCAATTAAATTAAATTCAGCTAATCACTGCTCCATTTCCAATATCACTCATCTGTTTTTTAATTAGATAGAATGTTTATATATAAAATAACTTGTCTTTTGCAGATATGGACCACAAAACAACCAACTTTGGACTAATGGGCATAGAGGAGAAAAAGAATACCATTGCAAAGGTATAAAATTATTTTTAATATAATCAGAGAAGAAAATTTTTTTAAAAAACATGAAAAAAAGATGTCCAGGTCTAAGAAGCCTAATGGTTTTTTTTTTTTTTTTTAAAGAGTCTCTGATGATATATTTATGAAGATTTTAATGAGATGTTACTCACAGTATGGGAATTAAAACATTTGGTCCCCCATTTGGTGATGCTGTTTGATAGGTTTAGTCAGTTTAGCCTTGTTGGAAGAAGTATGTCACTAGAGATGGGTTCATTTCGAGTTCATTCTCTCTGCTTCATACTTGCAGTTCTAGATGTAAGTCCTCAGCTGCAATTCCAATTGCCGTGGTTTTGCTCTACCATCTTGAACTCTAACCCTCTGAAACCATCAGCACAGATAAATTCTCTATTTTGTAAGTTGCCTTGATTACAGCAATAGAAACAGTGAAAATAATTTAATACCAGGATGATGGAATAGTGTTGTAATAGACCTGACCATGCTGTATTTTGGAGGCAGGTGGAAGACTTTGAAACTTTGGGTTAGAAAAGTATTTGAATTCTGTAACCACAGCTTAATTACACTTCCTAGTAGGAGCTTGGGGAATAGTAATTCTATCTGGATCATGGAGGCCCAGATCAAGAGATTTTATAAATGATCAATATGAGCAACTGTACTCAAGACCATCCCTGTGATATTTTGGCAAATACTACAGTTATTCTCTTACTTTCTCCTAAGAACTTACACAAGGTTAAGTTTAAAATTAATAGACTACATTTTTTCGGTGGAAGAACTTTAAGCCAAGATAATAGTGATACTGTCATATTACTATTTGTAATCATTCTCATGCAGGTTTACAGCAAAAAAAGACCAGATGGATGGCAAGAAGTACAAGGTACACAGTTTAGAGAGAGCAAAGGAAATTCGAAAGTTTAATGTACACTCAAGAACTGTGCTGGAAGAGATGATGCAACTGTTCAGGGGATTAGTGCCTGTAAGAAAAAACCTGATCTGTACTGCAATAATGGAAAAAGACCTCTCCAGTCAAACCTCTAGTTAGTGAAAGAAAATGAATGGCCCAATGCCATCCTGTTGCTACAAAATAATAATAATAATAATAATAATAATAATAATAATAATAATAATAAAAGCTGCTGCAAACTTGATTCAAGGTACATAGTCCATGTCTATCCAAAACCAACAATCTTACTTGGCAATGTCATCTGCATAACAAGGACTCAAGTGTATGGACATCATGGAATTTTCCTCGGTGGTTTCATAGTTTCACTGAGGCCACAGAATGTGACTGGCAAGTGCCCATGTGAAGTTTTCTTAACAAATGGAACTAAAAGCCAAATACCTACAGCTATTCTAATATCCCACAGCATAACGTCAAATCAAAAATAGCCAGAAGAGGTGAAATATAATGTCTATGCTCATTAAGGAAAATTACAATAGCCAATGTGCAAAGACTAAGAGACTGAAGAATGCTCAACCCTCAATGGAACATTTTTTATAAATCACATAATTTCCTTCTAAAGCTACAAGATCATTGGGATATAAGGGTTTGCAAAGATTTAAGAGCTAGAATTAGTGAATGAATAGACAGAAATGGTATTCTCAACATATAAGGGAAGATACACATATGGACACACAGAGATTGTGAAATTATACCCAAACCCTGTGCAAACTTGATACAAAGCACAACTCAACATGGAAAGAGAGGTAGGCATGACATTCTTTCTTTCCCAGTCAAGGAGTCAGTGGCAATTAATAGCCACTGGGTAAGTCTACTATCAGACTATATTGAAAGATCACATCCAGGAATATATAGGCAGCACAAAAACTTTATAGGTTAAAAAAATTAAAAATACCACAAAGTAGAATCAGTAGAACGAGTATGAATATGAGAGAAGTGAGAATTGAGTATTATGATCAGAGTGTAGAGAATAAAATCTTCAAAATATATTAATTAAACTTTACAAAATAAAAATAAAGGAAACTTATGGCAAGTCAGCTATCTCTGGGAGTTAAGGTATCTCCTATCAACCTTGAGTTCTATGCCCAGGGACCACACAGTGTAAGGACAGGATGGAGCAAGTGTCCTTTGAAATTCACATTTTTGCACACACATGTATAGTCATCCACACAATAAGTAAATGAATAAGTAACTTTAAAACTGTTACAAGAATGTATTACAAATAGAATGCATGGTACAGGCCCTCATTTCTTTAACTCCAACACTGTAACTTCCACCCTGTTCTTCTCAAAGTAGTGTGCTGATTTGACCCAGATTCTAAAATAGAAATATATCCACATGCTTATATATTTTTATTTATGAAAAATCACTCTTTCTTGTACATGGATATCCATCAATGAAAAATAGAAGAAATAATGATCAGAAAGACATAATTTAATGGTTTTCCTTCCTTGTTCAGAAGCTGATGAATGAAGTATATTAAACTGTGAAGACTGGAGAAAGATGATAAATCACATCATGCTGACTGGGTATCAGGGTTAAAAGCTTAAAGCATCTCTTCTGAGAATTAATGAAAAGCAAAATTATTAATTTAGATTAACCAAAGACCATCTGATGATTGATAAATCAAGATATGACTAATTTCCTGAGCAAATTCTCATTAAGAAAGACAATTTTAAGGGTTAGTAAGAAATTAAAATGTTGATGCTGTGAATAGAAACATGTCACTTAAATGACTCCAAAAGTTTTTAAAATACCTCACTTAAAAAGTAGATTTTACTTATAATTATGACATGTAGAGTGTTCTTTATGTCTGGGTAAGGACTTATCAGAACTAATAATTCTTTGGGTCTTGTAAGCAGATGGTATTTAAGAGGTATTTGTTTGCTTATCTTATCTGCTCAGCATTTATGAGCTGGTTCTTTATCATACAAAAAAGCAAAGGGAGCAGGACATACAAACTATGAAAGAAAGATGTTGTGAGACCTCATGGATACCGAAGAGATATTATCTGTGGCACAGAGTCTGTCTCCAGATGCCTTCAATCTGCTATAGCATATTTTCTTCAGATTCATTCAAAACCTTGGTAAAAGAATAAAGGGGAAATTAAAGGTGAGGCATGCATGCAATATGTAAACAAAAATGAAAAGATCATCTCATTTATCCACTTCTGCAGAATTGCTGTTTTGAGAAGCAGACGTCTTTGTTAAAAGAGAAAGGAGATAGTAAAATATCATCATCTTTCAATATTATAACAATTTCTTAAGGGGGTGGGTTACACACGCATGTGCACACACACACACACAGAGAGAGAGAGAGAGAGAGAGAGAGAGAGAGAGAGAGAGAGAGAGAGAGAGAGAAAGACTCAAGCATGTACCATAGTTTGCTTTTGTCCTAGTGAAAAAGAGAACATTTTCTTTGAAATCATTAGCAAACACTAGCACTGTCTGAATAATGTTTCTAATGATACAGAAGACATTTGATATTGAAATGTATTCATGTGCTCTTAAGGCACCATCTCTCAATCCCAGTACTTTATATGCTATCCCAGGGCTGACTTTCTTATTGCTATTCACTTCTTGGACTACAAATTTACCTCTCCAAATGGATTATGCATTGGAGGTCTATAATATATTTTAAAATCAATATGCCAATAAATGTGCCCTTTATGGACATTTCTCCCAAAGGGTCTTCTCAGTGGGTTAGCCATTTTAGTGCATTATCTTTCATTCATTCAGTTTATGCTAAATTATGAGGCCCATCACTGCCTTCTCTGTCCTCTGTACTTATTTATAGGCAGTTACATATCTCATCAACCACATCTCTTTATATACACTATTACCATGTAGTATGAGTATAAATTCTGCTTCCCAGTAGCCCTCTAGTTGATATCTTTATTTCTCTTTGGTAACTGCAGTCTATTAGCCATTAGTTGGTACCTTTGCTTTTTTCTTGTTAACTTCAGCCTATTGTCCACTCCACAGGTAGATTATTGTAGAATGTAAGCTGTAATCACATATCTCTTCTAGTGTTTACAATGGGCTTCCAAAATCAACCCTTTCTCCATACACATCTGTACCAACGCATACTCACCCATAAGAATACATGTAAGTCACGCACACACAGAAGGGGTGGAGTTGGAGGGTCTACAAAACAGTAACAACAAAAAGTAGATGAGAAAAAAGTGTATAATCATTAGCGTTAGCAAGTATTAGCCTACTAGTAATAATATATTTATAATAATAACTTGCTATTGTTGATACTTAAATTTGACTCAAAGCAATCATTTTAAAAGAAAATGATAGGACTTTTTATTTGTTTGTATGTGCATGTGCAAGTGTATGCATGTAGTACCATGATGTATAGGTCAGAAGACAACTTGCTGGAATCAGGTCTTTCATTCCACTATGTGGACTTTGAAAATCCCACTTAGGTCATCAGGCTTGGTCGATGGAACATTACTGCTGAGCATCTCATTGGCCACTGTTTTAAAGTGTCATAAAAGCTAAAGTTAAAAAAAGTAATCTAGCTGGTTGTCATGTATAAACACACACACACACACACACACACGAGTTTAAATATATTGATGATGCTATACTGGCCATAATGAAATACATATTAGAGATTTAAGTGATCTGGAAATACAACTTTTTAACCTATGTAAATTCTCACATACATGTTAGTGTGTCTGAAGAAAAGAAGGAATTTCAAGTCTTTTGACCTAGATGTATAAATGATTCATTCACTCTGGGTCATAAGGAAGCTGAAATGTACACTTCTGATGTGCTTACACTGGTAGGCACAGTACCTGAGCTAGAAACAGGAGACTCACCATCATCTATTTCATCATATCTCAAAGAGGAATAGTGGATGCTCTTCCAGAAGAAGTCATAATTTTTAAAGTAAATTATTTCATTTACCAATCTAACTAGTGGCAAACTACTACACCTGAGTTCTTTTGATGTTTCTGCTACACCGGTGAGGTCACTGCTTTCAAGGCAACACAACATAGCTCACTCTCAGACAAAATAATACGTTTTACTTTACTTTTGAACAATTAATGAATTTCATATTTTTTAACTGATAAATAATAATTATAAACTCTCAAAAACAAAGAAGAAAGAGTTCCCATGTACTGAGGAAAGGGGAGCTAAAGAAAGGAAACAAAATACTAGGAGAGCCTATTCCTGTCAGAACTCGTATTACAGTGTTTATTAGAACAAAGAGAAGGCATTCAGGATTTATTGCACTGTGTGATTAACCCAATAACAATGTGTGACATATTCTAAGGTTGATGAGACAGATTAATGCTCTCCTCACAAAAATAAATGCTAATTAGTTTACTTGAGTCTTACTGTAATTAAAACATTATGTTGAATACCATAGTTTGTTTTTATTTACAGTTGATGCAAGCAAGTTTGGAGTTATGGGAAAAATGGTCATTTATCCAGTCCACGTAAAGTGATATAATTTTATGAATGAATGTCTGAGAGAAGGACAATATCTCCAGATGTGATTCAAAGGTAAATTTTTATTATTAGTTTAAAATTGTAGGATAACAGTTGTTGAATTCCTTAATGATTTTATAGCAGGTGATTTTTAAATAAGCATTAATATATTGATGATATCATACAGATTACATTTATTCACTTCATAAACATGGAGCCATAAGTCAACAAAAAGTCATTATAATTAAAAATCCTTAGAAATAATAATTTCTATCCCTACAAAATATATATGTATATATTAAATATTGACACAATTCTCTTTCCCTCCCTCTTCCATGTTATACCCTTCTTTTGTGGAATTGTGAATTTTATGTAATATTTCATGCATAATAGGCAAGCATTCTATACTGAGACATATATCTTCAGTGTTTTTATTGTTTTTTTTTTCAAGAGACGTTTTCTACTATGAGTGGGATAATTTGGAGTAGTTTTATGTACTAACATAGTTTTGACTCTGTTTGCATTTGATATATAGCTTTCTGAAATTTACAAGAAAAAGCAATTGTCCCCTCTAACTTGATAATGTATAATAAATGTCTTGAAGTGTTGATTTATTATACTCATTGACACCAAGACCTCTACATTTTTATTTGGACCGTTCCCACTGAGATTATCTGCTATAAGTAAAAGAAGCAATAACTTAAGTAAAAAATAAATTTTGTTGGATAAGATGAAGTCACTGCATTATCATTCCTTTGGTTACTAAAAATAGATTTAAGTAACATGTATTTGTTTGTTTGTATGCCTATTTGAAAATATTTTTTCCAATATAGTCATTAGCTTTTCAACCTGCTATGGTGCATTCCCCAGTATGATTCCATTACTTAAAAGAGAACCTGACAAGTACATTTGTGTTTATTTGTATTCTAGTGAATTATATATGTTACAGTATTACAGCTGTGTAGAAGGAATAGATATAATTCACATATAAATTAGTATTTATGAACATTTTGATATTTGTTAAAATATTTTTTTATATTTTCCAAAGTGTTGTATACCATAAAATTAGTAGAAATTCCTTTTTTATTTTTTTATTATGAATAAAGTCATATTAAGATATGTATCATACAATAGATATGTTTTCAGGATTTCAATGGGCAACTGCTTTGAGTCCAGAAAAGGCTGATTCTGTAATCACACATTTGCTAGAAGTTATGACCATCATAGGAATACCTGTAGAGATTAAGACAGACAATACTCCAGCATATGTCTCTAGTAAAAAGAAACATTTTTTTTGCTTATTATAATATAAAGCATATAAGAGGAATACAACATAATCCTACAGGGCAAGCAGTTATGGAGAGATCAAATCAAACTCTAAAGTAGATGCTAAATAGACAGAAATGAGTAACAAAGACCCCTAGAAATAGGCTACATAGTGCTTTGTTAACTTTAAATTTTCTCAATGCTATGTGCTACACTGGGGAAGAGGTTTTGCTTTTGTTTCCACAGGTGAAGAAAAGTTATGGGTACCATCAAGATTAATAAACACTCAATTGGAACCAGAGAAACTTCATGAAAATAAGAATTGATGGCTCCTCTACCCATATTATAATTCTTACAAGGTATAAGAAAAGGTAAAGGTTGGGGCAGTTTTTTGTTTGTTTCTTTACTGAAAGCCAGAAATTTCCATCTTCAGGAAGATAAAAGATCTTGGACATCTAGACACAAACAACAAAAGGAAAGCTATCTAGAAAAATTCAGAAGCAAAAGAATGTTGCATCTATTGGTATCAATATATGCTATTTGGTAAAAACTTTCTTCTTAACCTCCGTCTTTAATTACAAAATAAGTTGAAGTCCCAATTAAATTATAAATTAAGACTGGCTTTGGAGTTGGAGTGTGGCTCTCTCATTCTCTAAACCCAAGCATACTTATTAAAGGAAAAAGGCAAAACCTCTGTATCATATCAGAAGAGCCACCTCATATGTCAAGCCAGGACCTGAGACAAGCCATGTACTTTCCTGCTATGCAGAGAATGGATAAGAAAAGATACAGCTACACATTTCAGGACTTGACAATCAACAACACTTTTCAGAATCTCCTAAAGATGCCTTTACCCCCAGACATCAGAAAGAAAATTTAAGAACACGATGCTCACCTTCCCAAGAGGTGGAGTGGGTGGTTTTGTTCTTTTAATGGGTTATAGATGATTGTTGTTTAGAGTAATTAGTTAAAAATTGTTATTGGTTATGGTTAGAAAATGCTAAATAAGAGAAATTAGACTCAGAGTTCTTGTTTAAAAAAAAAGAAAAGGGATACAGATATAATAGGAAATAAAAGTAGATTATTGAATCTACTTTTGAAAAAATTACTTCCTTTAAATATTTTACATTGGATTTGATTTTTGTATATTGTATACAAATTGTCTATATTGATATAAGGTTGAGATTAATTTGGTCACTGTACATATAATCCTGTTTGTTCAAGGTATTATATAATTGCTAGTCCAGGAAAGTTATTATTGCCAATTAATTAGGATATAAAGAAATCCAAGTTAGTAGTTAGACATTACAATCAAACTTATAGTCATATTAGATATATTTTCAAGATCAGATGTATTTTAGATGGACAAGTAGTCTTCAAGCACTTCATAGATCCATAGAATATGGCATTTAAGAAATTTCAAAAAACATAGGTAATTATTTTTTTGAAAATGGGACATCTGCTCCTGACAGCACTAATCTACTACAGAGAAGATTATGGACATCAAGGAAACTCCTCCATATGAGTTGACCTTCTTTGTGACAAAAGTTAGCCACTGGGCAAGAAAGTGCTCTTACCTTGACTACTGACAATATGATATTCAAAACGGACAAGCAGAAGAAATACACAAAAGTTTTGCCAACCAAAACAAGGTAGAAAGGACTTTGGGAATATCCTGCTGCCCAGAGAAGTCTGTCAGATATGTTAGGCCTATAGGCTGAAGATGGATGCTTCAAGAACACAGAAGAACTTTGGGTGACTGCCCAGGCAGCCAACTGTTTCATTTCTTACATTTTTAGAAGTTGCTATTTGCTTAATAATATTTCCTTCTTGGGTCTCTGAGGAATTGGAAGATGAGATAGTTAATAGTTATAGTTATCTAGTGACAGTTTTAGAAGAGAAAACTTAAAGTAAGTTTAAGAGGCAGCAAAATATAGTTTTTAGTTACTAATACAAGTAAGATACAAAGTGGGTTAGGTACAATCCTTTGGACTCATCAAAATAGGATAAATAATGGAATACTCACTTCGAATCTGCCAATTGTTAATGAACTGGACATTCCTTGTGTAATTATTGTTTATATATTATTGTACCTATTGTATATGGTCTTTCCTATGTTAGCTATAACTTCCTTTTTTATTTTTAACACAAAAGGGGATATGTGAATATATATTACACATTTAATCAAACCTGAATATTAGGGAGAGTGCACCCAGTCAAATCCTAGGCAGACAGCTCAGGAAGTTCTTAAACTTTGAATACAAAGATAAACATCTGAGCCAGTCACACACACCTTTAATCCCAGCACAGGGAGAGCCGGGAGTGGTGACCTCCACCCTTAATCCTACAACTCCAGAGACAGAAACTCTTCTGTTTCTGTGAGTTCAAGGCTACACACTTTTAATCCTAACCTGGGTGGGTTAGGATTATAAGGGCTGTGGAATCCCAATTTGTATCTCTTTGATCTCCTTTTGGTTTCTTATTGCTCAAAATAATACTTTGAGTACTATACTGAATAGATATGGGGAGAAAGGACAGCCTTGCCCTGCTCTTGATTTTAGTTGTGAGTGCTTTGAGTTTTTCTCCTGATAAAAATACCAAAAATATACATTGGAAAAAAAAAGTATCAGCAAATGGTGCTGGTATAATTGGATGCGGTATGTTGAAGTATGCAAATAGATCCATATCTATCATCCTGCACAAAATTCAAGTCCAAATGGCTTAAGGACCTCAACATAAACCAGTTACACTGAACTTGATATTAAAAAAAACAAATGGAACATAACTTTAAATACATTGGCACAGGAAAATTTTTCATTATTTTATTTTTTTATTATGAATAAAGTCATATTTTTTATCAGTGTATATCCTTGGTCAAGCTCCTTCTTCCTCCCTCACCTTCCAGTCACTCTCTCTTCTCTACATCTCTTCTAAATATAACAAGAGTAGCACAGATATTAAGAACAACAATTAATAAATATCACCTCCTGAAACTGAGTTTTTTATAAGGCAAAGGACACAGTCAATATGACAAAACAATAGCCTATATAATGGAAAAAAATCTTAGTGAACCCTAAATCTGACAGAGAACTGTTCTCTAAAGTATATAGAAAACTCAAGAAAATAGAGGTAGAAAAACAAATAATCCAATTAAAACATGGGATACAGAATTAAATAGAGAATTCTCAAAGAAGACTCTCAAATTGCCAAAAGAAACTTAAAGAATTGCTCAACATCCATAGCCATTAGGGAAACACAAATCAAAACAACTCTGAGATACCATCTTATATCTGCCAGAATGGCTAAGATAAAAAACACAGGTGACAGCCATTGCTGTTGAGAGTGTAAACTTGTATAGTCATTTGGAAATCAGTGTGGTGGTCTCTCAGAAAACCTGGAATCAATATACCTAATGATACAGCATTCCACTCCTGGGCATATATCCAAAAGATGCACATTCATTGTACAAGGACATTAGCTCAACTATGTTCATAGCAACATTATTTGTAATAGCGAGAACCTGTACACAACTTAGATACTCTTCAACTGAAAAAAAAATTGTTGTACATTTAAACAATGGAGTACTACTCAGCAGAAAAAAAAAATGACATACTGAAATTTAGATGCAAATAAATGGAACTAGAAAATATTATCATGAGTGAGGTAGCACAGACCCAGAAAGATAAACATGGTATGTACTCACTCATCAGTAGATTTTAGATGCAAAGCAAAGGATAAACAGACTAGAGTCCACAACCCCTAGCAGCTAGGTAACAAGGAGGAACCTTAGAGAGACATCCATGACTCCTCCTGGAAAGGGAAAATAGATAAGATTTCCTGAGTAAACTGGGACTATAGGGGGAATGAAGTAAAGAAAAAGAAAACATATGGAAATGGTTGAGCTTGGGAGGGACAGAGGGGGAAAACAACAAAATACATTCCTTGATAGAGGGAGCTATTCTGGTGTTACAGAGAAACCAACCTAGTGCTGGGGAAATGTCAAAACCCACAAAGATGACAGCTAAGACTCCAAGCAATAGAAGAAAGGGTACCTAAACTGATCTTCACCTACAATCAACTAGATGACCACCCTAATAGTCATTATAGGATTTTCATCTAGCAACTGATAGAAGCAGATGCAGAGATCCACAACTAAACACTGAGTAGAGTTGCCAGTCCAGTTGAAGAGAGGAAAGAGAGATTATATTAGCAAAGGGGCCGATATCATGATGAGGAAACCCACAGAGACAGCAGACTAAAGCCATAGGGAGTTCAATGAATCTGGATTGAAAACTGGGGAACTTCCATGAAATTGAACTAAACCTTCTGAATGTGGATGACAGTTAAATGGTGTGGGTAGTTTTTGGGGACCCTGGCAATTTGACCAGAATTTATTCCTAGTGCATGAACTGGCTTTTTTGGAGCCATTCCCTACAGAGGAACAACTTGCTCAGCCTTGCTGCTGGAGGAAGAGGTTTGGTCCTCTATCAACTGGATATGCCAGACTGCATTGACACACCTGGGAGTGCCTACCTTCTCTGGGGAATGAATGTGGGTGAAGTGTGGGGGGAAGTTGGGGAATGACTGGGAAGAATGGAGGGAGGGGTAAAGAGGTGGGTATGTTGAAAAAATGTTGAATAAAAAATAATGTTAAAATTAGTTTATTTTTGTTAGGTAGTGGTGAGTTCCTAACAGGTTCTTGTTTCTTACAGTGCGTAAAACACTTTCTTCAGGGCATTAGATAGGGAAAGGGAGGTGTGACTCAGTGGATAAAGACTTTGTCATGTAAGTATAGAAGACCTGGATTTAGACTGGGCATTCCTGTAAAAGTTAGGAATGGTGACTGTCCTGCAATCGTGTTTAGGTGGTATATGTCTGTAATCCCATATAGGGAGTCAGTGACAAGAAAACTGGAGTTCACTGGCTAACTCTACTAAATAAGACAGCATCTCCTGGTTTAGTTAGAGTTTGTAACTCAAACAAATAGGATGGAGAAGCAATTTAGAAAGACATGCAAACATCAACCTCTGGCCTCCACACTTACAAACACAGACAAGAGTACCTGCCCAGATATGCATGTTTGCAACCCCCCCCCAAATATAATAGTATACATTTTGTGAGTTGTATAACCTTTACTTTCTTTTTAAAACCTATTTTATAAATTTTAATTGAAACCAACTTTTTTATTATTTTATGATTTTAAAAGTCAGAGAACAGTATGATATTTTATGTACATTTTTCAGTTTAATATAACAAAAATATACTTACTTTGAAAGTAACAAGCTATTAAATTTGCTTGTAGAAAAGAAAGTAACAATAAAAAGAAGACAGTAATAGGTAAGAGAAAGAGGTAGTAAAAAAGAATTTAAAAAAAGGAATTCAAAATTGTAGTGCTACAAATATTATATAGTCTCAAAAAATCAAACCTTAAAAGGTCATTTTAGAAATTCTCAGATGTTTTATTTTTGCAAAAACAGGTTTAAAAAAACAAGGAAGGAGACGGATAAAGGAGAGAGAGAAAGAGAGAGAGAGAGAGAGAGAGAGAGAGAGAGAGAGAGAGAGAGAGAGGCAGCAGCACAAACTGTTGATCTGTTGATCTGTCACACTTCCATCTCTTATATGAGAACTTCAACTTTAAAATGTATTTGCATTATTTCTATGTTTATGGAAGAAAATAATTCTTATTTAAGAAAGTTCACCATTTTGATAAAACATTTCAACTAAAGAAGTAACAATATGAACTTTCCTTCCAAATCAGAGCCTTCTATTCTTTACTTAGTCAACACTGTATCCCAAGACATTTTCCAGTATCCTTTCCTCTCATTGATACCTCTCTCTGTCTGTCTCTGTCTGTGTCTCTGTGTCTCTGTCTCTCTCTCTGTCTCTCTTTCTCTTTTATTCCCATTTATGCCTTCAAGTCATGGTTAGCTCATTAGCCTCTGTGTGAAACACTCATCCTTCAATAAAAACATAGACTTTGTCCAGCTCAAATGAAACATCTTGATATGGTTCTGAACTTACTTATGATAGGTGGCATCTTTCCTTTCATTATCTCCCATAAATATTTTTTTGGCAACTGACAGCAAGATTTTTACATACAAATTTTACTTTTAAAGTAAAACTAGTAAGTTCAATGCCCACTAAAAATGCTTATTGTATACTTATATAAAAGTATCTTTATATGTACTTCTGTGTCCCATGAATAATATAAGAATAAAGAAACAAATAGAGCTTTGGACTTACATATAGTCAAAACAATTATATTTCTGAATTAAGTGTAATTACATTTCTGTGCTGTGATATTATGAGACAGAGTACTTTAAGAAAGAATAATATTTTGGAGTCATGGTGCCAGAGAAATATGAATTCACAATTATGAGATAAGCATGGGAGAGAGATGTAGATATTAAAGCAGGAGCCGGAAACTGAGAGATCACATTTTCAACCATGAACATTAATCAGAGAACAAACCAGAAGTATGGTGAATCTATAAACTCTCAAAAATCTGCCCCAATGTTGTACTTTCTATAGCAATGTTGCACTATCTGCCAAACTGCCAACTGGAAAACAGGTATTCAAATCTCTGAGCTTATGGGGAACATTTGTTGCTTAAATCACCATAGTACTAATAGGTTGTAAGAAAACTTCTACAGTAAAACTATTAAGTATGTATTTATTGAAGTAGCAGTGGCTTTGAGATGCACACAAAATTGTATAAAAAGATAAACTTATGCTTTTATACATATTTTCAACCTTGAAAGTTGGTGGAGATTAGTCATTGCTCCTAAATAAAATATATTTTTCTCCTTTATATTACTGTTTGGACAGTAGTCTGCTTTAGAGAGACAACATAACACATTAGTCAAAAGAGAGACATATAATACAATTTTGTGAGTTCCACAATATAAAATGAACTATAATTTAATTTGAACTTGCAAAAACTTTATTAGACACTCATGGTATATAGTATTACTCATTAATCTGAAAAGTTCTCTCTGTGTGTCACAACACACAGAGAAAAACACTGACCAATATTAAATTTATCCCATTTACAGACTTAAGTGCCCAATTGTGGATTTATATTATTTTATGAAACCTCATTTTTAAAAATTTTGTGAATATGTATTAGATTTATAACATTTATTAATTCTTTTTCCCTCTGAACCTTATTATGTCTCCAACACTTTCTTTCCATTTCATGACTTCTATTTCTTTAATTATTAATGTTACTCACATACAAATACATATATGATTAAATATCAAATATAAAGGGCTGAACTCATTTTTTGCATCTGTGCATGAATTTTTTTGTGTGTGTGCTGATGACTTTATTTTGCATAATCACTTATCCCCAAAGAAGATTAATTCTCTTGTACTCAGCACTGGTTAGTTACCTACAGCTCTTCACTTTGGTGTGGCGTTCCACAAAATTGCCTTTATGCAGGTTTCTAAGTCAACTGGTGTTGTTACTGTTCAGAGCTTCTTTAAGCTGCCATGTAGTTGAAATTTCATGGGTATATCTTCTCTATCATAAACAGAGCTCAATATCTCAGCAGATTTCTGGTCCTCTGCCTTTTGTAAACTGTCTGTGCTGTGAGATGGTCTTTCTGTACACTGTGAATTTGTGTTGGTACTATTGGTTAATAGAGATTCTATTCTGGTTTATGGCAAGATGGAGGCAACCAGGCTGGAAATCCAAGGGAGACAGAGGAAAAATAAAGAGTTTGGAAGAGATGCTGTAAGCCACTGCTAGGGAAACAAGATGTAATGGAATAAGAAATGTTACAAAGCCATCTGACAAGACATAGAATAATAGAAATGTGTTGAGTTAAGTTGTAAGAGCTAGTTGGTAATGAGCCTAAGCCATAGGTCAAACAGTTTGTAATTAATATAAGCTTCTGAGTAATCATTTTATGAGAGGCTGCAGGATCACAGTTAGGAGGGAGCCATCTGAACCAAGGGGCTAGGTGGGACAGAAAAACTCCCAGCTATAGTCTGCCTAGTCTTCCATAAAGGATCTTGATTTTCTTTTCTTTTTTTTTTTTTTTTTTTTTTTTTTTTTTTTACCAGTTGTGACCTTCTGTTGGTCTTCATCTACTGCAAAAAGACTCTTCTTGGATGAGAGTTGAGAATTATACTTGCTTGTGGGTATAAGGATATTTTTCAAATGCTGTTAGTAATTATTTTGCTTTATAAAAGTGGATATAGTAGATGCTCCTCTAAGATCTATGACTTCACTGGCCAGGTGTAGTTGGCTAGATTTCCAGGAACAGGGACGATTTCCCTTCTGTAAAGAAGCCAGTACATCTCATTAGAAATTGTGTGTCTCCTGTGATAGTATAAGTGTCACTATTGTTCCATCAGAGGGATCTAGCCATGCTTGTAATTATAGCTCATAGGCCTCATAGTTGAGTAATATAGTTGGTGGCTTTTCTACTGTGTCACCTTCTACAGGCTAGGCCTTAGGAGGCTTTATGGTCAGATAAAACTCTATACTTCCGAGTTCTATGTTCAAGTGAGCCATATTTTCGGGAATAAGGACATACCTTTAACTTTTGGGAGGCAACTAAGGATGACATCAATAAACTATATTGTTTGAGGGAATTTATTGTACTCCCCTGACCAACAACTTGAAATGATAAATAACAATGATCAATAATTTTATCAAAGTGTCAGAGTATAATGTCAACTCACAAAAATCAGTAGCATTTTTAAAAAACAACAGTAAGGATACAGACAAAAACATGCAAGCACTCCCACTTATAATGGACCAAAAATTCAAAAAATAAACCAGACTAAGAAAGTGAAAAACTTCAACAATGAAAAGACTGAGGAAGACATTAGGAAATGAAAAAAAAACCTCTTATGTTCATGGACAAATACAAACAATATTATGAAAATGATTTAGTCTACCAAAGTAGTTTACAGATTCAATATAATCTGACCTCATTTTTCAACAGAAATTTACAAAAAAAAAAAGAAAAAAAAAAACATCTTAAATTGTATATAGAATGACAGGAGATCCTGGCATGCCAAACCAATTCTGAGAAAAAGAACAGTGCTGGAGGTATTATCATCCCAGATTCCAAGATATATTACAGAGCTTTAATAATAAAAATTGTAAAACATGGTCCAGGAATTGAGCTATATGAGAAGAATTCTGAGAGTTTGTGAGACCACTCCAAGGAAACAAGACAAGAGTCTTGTGACATCAGTTTCTTTAATGAATGGGTTTGTTTAAGGTGTAGCGGATAGAGTGTGTTGGCTTCAAATTATCATTAAAGATTTCTGTTGTTATTCAGAATGCTTACAGCTTGAATTCATGTTGTCACTCATGTGATATTTCTTAAACCCTCAAAGAACAAATTGTCTGATTTGCATGAGACTTCAGTCTGCCTTACCTATAGGTTCCCTTCTTCCAGGTCTCACAACCTCTAGAGTAGTGAAAAAAATCTAGTATGTACAGGCACAAAAAAAATTAGGTAGACTAATGAACATAACAGAAGATCCAATATGAGTACATGTATATAAGTTATTTTTCTACCTGCTATGCTAGAAGACCATGACCAAGACAGATTTATTTGGGTTACAGCTCCAGGGGATTAAGATTCCATCACTATCATTGCAAGGAAGTTTGGCAATAAGTCGGTATGGTTTCTAGAACAGCAAATTGAGAACTTACATCTTAAATCACAACAGAAAACAGTGAAGGTGAACTGGAAATAACACAACCCTTTGAAACCTTAAAACCTGCCCCACAGACATATTTCCTCTGACAAGACAACACCTCACCAGACTTTCTTAATAGCTAGATTATTATATTCCTGGATCAAGGGTTCAAATACCTAAGACTATAGTGGATATCTCATTTAAATAACAACTCATTATTATAGCCACCTGATATTTGACAAAAATGCCAAAAACATACACTGGAGAAAAAATAGCATCTTCAACAATTTTTACTGGGGAAAGTAGATATTCATATTAGTTTGTTATTGCTGTGAAGAGACATCATGACCAAGGCAACTCTTATAAAAATATTTAACTAAAGAGGTTTGCTTGTACTTTCAGAGGTTCAGTCCATTATAACAATGACAGTGAGAATGGTAGCATGCACACCGGTTAGTGTAGTGGGATTACGCTATGTTGTAAGTATCCCGCCTTCTAGTTTAATATAAAGCTGTTTGGCCAGAAGGCAGATAGTAAGTGTGAGCAGTGCTACCAGGCTAAGAAAACTCTGAGTACAGGAAGAACAGAGACATGCCACACAGATGCCAGGCAGAATCATCAGAGAGACAGAGCAGATGCCAGGAGACTGACACAGAGGAAAGAAGTTGAAATGCTGTTGTGAGTAAAGGTACTAAGCCTTATGGCTGAACAGGATAAGAAAGCTGGATGAGTTTAAGACTAAAATGCTAGCAAGTTATACACCTGGGTCCTAAGTCAATCAGAGTAAAATTAATATAAGCATTTTTGTGATTTTGTGACTCTGTGGGACTGCAAAACTGTGTGTCTGTGGGGCCAAACCTTTGATTCGGGCCAGAACCTATTACAACAGCTTAGAGTCCTACATCTTGCAGGTATGGAGAGGTTGACTGACTGTGATGGTGAAAAAAACCTGAGAAAAGACACCTCAAAATCTGCCCCTACACTGACACCCTTCCTCCACCAGGACCACACCTACTCAAACAAAGCCATATTTCTTGACAGTGCCACTCCTTTTGGGGGCTGATTTCAATCAAACTACCATCCATTTGTACAATAAAGATGTCAGACATATATTTATGGAACTAAACAGAAATTTACTCCGAATAGATTGAAGATCCCAATGTGAATCCTGAAATACAGACACATACAACATACCTTGTAAGATATAGGTATAAGAAAGTACGTTCTGAATAGGGATCCATTTGTTTAAGAATTAAGGCTAATAGTTAATAAGTGAGGTCTAACATTAAAAAAAAATTCTATTAGAGGGAAAGGAAGCCCACAAAGTTGGAGAGAATCTTTACCATGCATATTTCTGACAGAGGATTAATGTACAGAATATATAAAGAATTCAAAAACCAAGGAGTCAAAAAATTGGCTATTTTTTTTTTTTTTTTTTTTTTTTTTACAAAGTGAGAGCTATTAATCTGGACAGAGAGGTCTCACAAGAGGATGTTAAAATGTCTAAGAAATTCCTCAAAAAGTGTTTACCATCCTTAGCAATTATAGAAATTAATAGTAAACCAAGGTTGAGATTTCATCTTACCTCAGACACAATGAACAAGATCAAAAAAAAAAGTTTTGGAGCGGGTGAGGGAAAGTTTGCCTACATTTATTGCTGGTGAGATTATAAATTGGTCTAGCCACTCCAAAGATTATTGTGGAAAGTCCTCCAAAAACTAAAATAAATCTACCAAACCAAACCTGTGGTCTGAGATCTCAGAGGCTCGTGTTTTTGGATGCTTTGTCTCCAGTTGGTGAACTGTATTGGAAGGCTTAGGAGGTTTAGCTTTCTTGTGTTAGTTATGGACTTGTGGAGGAATTATGTCACTGGGGATAGGCTTTGAGGTTTCAAATGCCTAGTTTACGCTCAGTGTTTCTTGTCTGTCTCTTTGCCTACAACCTATGAATCAACGTATAAAGCTCTCAGTTACTCTACAGTGGCATGTCTGTCTGTTTTCCTCCATGATGATCAGGTATTATGTGAAATGTAAGCAAGCCTGCAATTAAATGATTTTTTTAATAAGAAATGCCTTATTTATGGTGTCTCTTTGCAGCAATAGAGCAGAAACTAAGACACAAATACTCAGTTATAGCATTTCTTGGCATATGTTCAAAGAACTCAGCATTTTAACTGTAGAGATACTGTCTACTCAGTCATGTTTATTATTATTATATTAATAATAGCTAAGGAATAGAAAGAACCTAAACATCTTTCAACAGATACCTAGATAACAAAAATATGATACATATACACTATAGAATTTTTTTCAGCCTAAAGGCAAATAGAATCATGAAATTATCAGGCAAATGGATATACCTAGAAAACGTTAGGTAACTCACACTCAGATAAACACTCATGTTTTCTCTCATAAATTACATGAATTCTGTTTGGTGTTATAATGATATCCTGGAGCCAGATATTGGGGAAAGGCAGAAATATCAGAGACAGAAAAACAAACCATAGCCACTTCTTACCCAGCCAATACCTTAGGCCTGTCTCCATGATTCCTCTGAATCAAAGCCCCTCCATCTTCAATTGAAAAGGGAGGTGCCAGGTAAAGCTGAACTCCTCTCCTCTGTCTCTGACCAGCTATCTCACTTCTTGGTTCAACTTGCCTAGAGCTAGAATTAAAGATATTGCCACCACTGCCTGGATATGTTAAACCAACCTAACAGAGATCCAGACAGATTAAAGGTGTGGGTCACCACTTCCTGACCTTCATGGCTTGGCTCTGTGCATGCCTTTGTTCTCTGATAGTCCCCTATATGTGGTGAGTATTTAACTTGATGTAACCACAGAATATGGGATATTAAAAAAGGATAATAGGGTCAGTTACTCTAGAGAGGGGTATAGCAAGTTATTGGTGATATGAATGTGGAGATATAAAAATCAGATGCTTTAATTGGTAGGTAGGGGGAAGAAGGACAATAATTAGGAGAAAAATAAATAACACTAAGGATATTTGAAAATCTATGAAGTTATGGTACTTAGTGTGATCCATCCCAAGAGCCATAGAGTATTTAAGAAAATCCCCATGCTAGAGGTTACTTCTGAAGCTCACAAAGATACTATGGAAGAATACAGAATGCCTTCCAATTCAACAGTTTAACAATGTCATCAGTCATCAGTGTTCTTCTCAGATTTCTTACTTTAATAAGAATCTTGCTAGGCATATGGAGCCAATGTGGGGTAGATGGTAATAGTATGTATGTAGAGTATTTAAAGATGAAGGACATATATACATGCTTCATAGAATATTAAGTGTTAAAAAGATTAAGTGCTGGTAACTGGGACAATATCAGGCAACTCATTAGTAAAGATTGACTTGGGAGATTTAAAAAATAAAAAAGCAGGTTACAAATTCTTCAGAAGAAAACATCCCAATGTGACAATACTTCCAAAACTCTAGCGAGAGGACAACCTTGTCATGTTAGAAAGACTGCAGGAAAGATAGGTGATGGGATGGGAGTATGAAAATAAAGATTAAAATAAAACTTGATATCTGTAGCCATAGAAGTCCAGAGTCCAAGATTAGTAGTTTAAATTTAATTCTAAGATTGAATAAGAATCCCCTGGATTCTTAAGATTAGTTGTAATAGTATCTTCTATATTTAGCAATGTTATTAGTCTTGTTATAGAAACAGTGGGCTATATGTGACCAGAATGGTCACAGTTCTCTGTGCAGGCATCACCTAGTGCAGTTGTTACAAAGATAGATAGAAAAGCTTCAGTTTAATCATATTTTATAAAATAGAGTTGAACACTTGACTTTAGATTTATGACTCAGTAGATGTATAGGAGGACTTAGTATGGGCACAGCTTTGTTGTTTTTTGAGGTAGGATTTTATACAGTTTTTATTGTGTAATCCTAGTTATGCAGAGCTTGCTCTGTAGACCAGACTAGCCTTCAGTTTAGAGATCTGCCTGCGTCTACTTTCCTAGTGCTGATATTGAAGATATGTACCACCAAGACCAAGACCAGCCACCATATCTTTTGGACCTCTAAAGTTAAGTGACTATAAATTCAAGACTCATTTTACTTGGTAGTCAATATAATTTTCAAGAAGTATTCAGTTAAAGATAGGCTAGAAACCATCTAAAATTGTCAGCAATATGATATATTTAAATTTGCTTTTTTTATGATTCTAAATTCCTTAATTGTGAACTGTGTAGATGAGTCCAATATCTCCCTCACAGAGAAAACTCTGACATTGAGATTTGATTGGTGCAGCAACTTGTTTAAGTGAACTACAAAATAGACTTCTGAAAAGAAATTGCATGAGAATGGCAATTTCAACAGTACATTCTTTATTCACATTTGATTTGAGTGTGTAGCTGTGTGTGAAAGAGAATTTAAGTGGCAATAATAATAACAGCTACAAGAAGGAGCGAGATTCTGTTACTTAGATTTTATATTTTGAATAGCTTTATTGAATACTTTACATTGTGTTAAAAATGACAACTATAAATCAAAAGAATACCCCATGCTTGAAATTTTATTTTTATATGATTTAAATGAGTGATTTCTCTAGTGTTAGAGGAGGCTAGAATCATCATAAACTTTCCATTTACAAGAACATGACCTTTTCCTTACTTCTAAATCTCTTGGCTGCCTCTCTGGTTTTAGTTAATGCTCTCACAGGGAGGTAATTGAACACTGAATGTTCTGTTAGGTGTGAAGTTCAATGAAGACAGATCTATAGGATCAATGACTGTGGACAATGAAGAGCATCCCATCTCCTTGCAAAGGTAAAGAAATCTGACAGAGTCTTCCGATTAGTTTAAAGGCTTGAGTTTTCTCATTTCCTTAAAATCACCTTCATCTTTTGAATTGTCTGTAAATATGTAATAACAGGTAAGATCTCCAATGTTTGTTTGGTAATTTATACATACTAAATGTATAGGTTATTTTAATTCTGTTGACTGTTTTTTTGCCAAAATTCTCACAGCTGTTAATGTCAAATATAAAATTTTAACAGGATATCAACCAGCAAGCTTATTAGCATAAAAATTAAAAGACCTTAAAACTAGGAACTCTAATAAGCAAAACAGAAAAAAAAAATACCCACAAAGTCTTTCCAGTAATATCTGAGGGGCTTTGGCCGACAACACAATCAAATGAAAAACACAGTCTTGACTGACCAAGAAAGCATTGCATTTGATGACTCAATTTGATCACTGGAATGAGAAGTACTGATAGAAATTTTATAATTTAAAAATAGCTCAGAAAGCGCAGTCAACTGACATACCTTCTAGAACATCTTCAGAAGCAAAACATGTAATGAACTAAAACCATTTATAATGGAGGGAGGCTTTATAGCCTGATTTATGTGTTGGAGCATGAAGAAAGTATTAGGCAGCATTCAAAACCCTGAGTCACAGGCTTTCAGCACGCATCAAATATTAGTTTGCATTAAAAATGGATTTATATTTTTATTGTTTCAAATGGAGATTTATATCCAAGTTTTATCCTTTTTATGTATTTAAAAATATTTGCCCTTCTCTGTATAAAACAATAAAAACTATTTTATTTTACATGCATCAATATTTAGGCACATAGATTTTGCATGAATTTTTCTTTATTTAGGAAACTATAATAAATAGATAAGATTTACAAAAGATCTTTTTGCAATTGTGTTAATGGATTTTGTAGAAACATCCCCTTATCCTACATGAGAAAGGAACATTTTCCCATTTCCACTTTCCTTTGCCCTCCAAGTCCTTCCTTTTCTTTCTTTCTTTTCATCTTGTCTCATTTGGTTCCATCCCTTTTTTCTTTTCTTTCTCATCTTGGAAAACAATGTAGAAAACTCATGAGGGAAAGGACACACTAGACAGATGCAGTTACAATGGCATATTTTTCATTTGCTGATGACACTTCAATGTATTCAGTCTCCTGTACCAACATTACATGAGGATGAGGGAGCTGAGGTTATGACACTGTGCAGGTGAAGAGGAAACTTAAAAAAAAACAAAATAGCTCACTGTGAATTGTTTTATGCATACAGTGCTGTGTTTGTATAAAGAGGGGACATTCAATTCGACAAGTTAAGGACCTCAGGGGCCAGGAAGAAAGACTGAAGGTGAAATCTGAAGGATAAATAATCAAGCTAGTGAAAAACAGACAGCGTGTGTGTGTGTGTGTGTGGGGGGGGAGGTGCGGGGGGACACATGTCACATGCTTCAGAAATGACACATACTAAATCCTCTGATATAGAAGAAGCCCCCAACCATGAACAGAAGTAAAATTTGCAATTATTATTTGATTCTACTACCCTTATGCTTAAATGCATTTCTTTTCTTCATCAGAATAATAGACCTCACATTATTAACACATTATGCTGAACCTTTTATGATCTTATTAAAGGCTTCTACAACTTTGTCTTAAAATTCAAAAGTACAAAATTTCTAAGCTTTCCACAGTAGCTTACCATATATAACAGAATATATCTATTCCTAGCCTGTGACTGAAAACCCTCCTGCTATTATATCTCCTTGGCTCACTCCAAGCATGCTAGCCCCATATCTGACGAAATTCTATCTTTTCTCAGTTCAACTCAAATAACAGTTCCTCTGGAGAATGTTATCTTGTATTCCTTGCACAAAAAAAAAAAAAAAAAATGTATGTGAACATACACAAAATATAACCCTCAAGGAATTAATTCATGAAGAAAAAGTCCTTGATAAAATGATTGAGATTTAATAGTAAAGATTAGCAATCTAAAATATTTAGGCTGCTATAAACATTCATTATGGATTACCCAGCAAGTTTCTCATTATTTTAACCCGTAATTTAAAATGCAATATTAGTTTAATTTCTAAGGAGAAAGTAAAAATGAACTAAAATTAACTTTAGTGATAGACACAGATGGATATTAGATAGGATGATTATTAGATACTTATAACACAATTTTCTAACAAATTCCATACCTTCAAGATTTGCATAAATACCTAATTCTTACATCTCACTATCAGTTTATAAGTTATTGTTAAAACAGCAAAAACATGATTTTATTTTGCTAAAATACTAAAGCAGGATTTAGCACCATATTTTAGACAGAGAATGTGTCTCATCATTATCACTTTAGCTGACACTGAGAAAAAAAAAACAAAAAAAGGTATAGTGATATAAACTAGTATACATGCCGACTATACTTTGTTACAAAAATAAACTCTTTCGATGCTTTTAGAAACTATTTTCTAATAGGTTTTCTGTGTGTCTGAGTGTGTGTTTGTGTGGTCATGTTGTAAACACATGTAGGTACCTGTGTTTCTGTGTTCCAAAGCGAAATAAGGGTATCAGTGTCTTACTTCACCACTTTCTGCACAGTGCTTTGAGGCAGAATTTCTCCCTGAACCTGAACTTGGGTTTATCTGATAGTCTGGCAACCAGTAAATCAGCCTCAGTAATCCTCCTGTCTCCACATCACACAGTGTTGGAATTTCTGTTGGGCACAAGTCCACATGTGGCTTGGCAGTTGGGTGATGGCATTTGTACTCAGCTTATCACGGTTCTGTATGTTATGTAAAATTGCTTAATATCTAAGCTGATTTCCAAGTTATTCTAAAATAAATCTTAATGAAATAAAACAAAACAAAAAATATGCACACTATATATAAAGATAATACAGAATGCCAAAGTCCATGGAAAGATGAAAATAAGAAAATTTACATATCTAATTTTGACCTAAAAATGTTAGGCATCTTTTTATTCTTCTAACCTACTATTCATATAAGCACTGATGAGGAGGGGTGTTTTTGTTTCCATATCATCAATAAATATCAAGAATACTATGCATATTTGATATACATGTTAAAAGTTCCAAAATAAAAACAGGGGGAAAAGATTTTTATTTGTTTGTTGGAATGTTGTTTTTATCTTTTAACTAATGGCCACATAAATAAGAGATTGTACATTTTGCTGTTGAAAATATATTTATGCTAAAAAGCTTTTCTACTGTTCATTATGTGCCTTGGGAAAGCTAAATTACTCAGTTACAATGGATAAAATAGACTTGACCAATAAAATATTGTTATTTTCATTTACTTTTCTATGAAACCAATATTGAATAAAAAGTCACAAATGTGATTTTATGCACTTGTTCATAGTCTAGAAATATAGTGGAATGCAAATTATATTTTCTCATGACTTTAGCAAAAGCAGCAATTGGAAAGATGGATGCATGTCTATACAAGAACAGTGGATGTCTTTTGAATTGAGAAGACATGATTCAGAACAAAGAGCCAAAAATAATTTGTTTTTTGGGATAGCCTACTTTAAGTTCTATGTTACTAATTTATAAGTAAATTCTATTTTAGAAAATTAAAGCGTGCACAAATAAAGTACTCAGAAAACAAGCAAAGATTGCTCACATTTCGACCTCATTATAGTATCTCTGATCTTGAACAGAAAGAATAATATCATTCATTGTAATGCCAGGGTTCTTAGCTGACTTCAGATTTTACAAAATCCCTGCTGTGAGTGTGAATCACTGTGGAAATGGTGATTTATGTTCTTTTGTAAAGGTTAGTACTGCAAACTTGAAGAGGAAATCACACAAGCTCTGGGGGGAGGGGCAAGTAGATGATTGTAGGTCTCTTTGTGAGTGGAAATAGAATTTTCCACAATCTATACACTCTGTGGGAGTCCATTCTTCTCACAGCTGGTGGCTGTTCTCCTGGGCTGGAAGGCAAAGTCCCAGAGCTCCCAAAAACTCTAACTGCTTCCAAGTTCCTGTCTAGAAAGAGGCAGCTTCACTACAGTAGACAAGTTAGCAGTTAATTTTTACAAAAATAAATATGATGAGAATACCTGTAAAGCCCACAGCTCCTATTAAGAAATATTAGTGTTATTACATAAAGAAGGGTTCTTGGAATGGATTCAACTGTTTTGTGCTGTATCAAATACAGTTTTGATACTGTCATGACAGAATTAGGTGTGCTCAAGGTGGCATGACTGAAGACTGACTATTATGCTTTTCTGAAAAGGGCTATGTTGCAGAAGGAAAGTAAGAAATAAAAAGTAAATTAACAAAGTGCCTTGGTATAGCACTTAAAATGTTCCTTTATCATATTTTGTTGCACAAACCAAGAAATGGATTTTTGTAAATCAACTTGGATATCTGATTCTCTATTAGTCACCAGTAAAAAATAAAAGTTCAGGAACATTGTCTTAGGTTGGTTCTTGTTGATGTTTCCCTGCTTATCACTGCTGCCTTTAGCGTTTCTAAAGAGCCAATACTAATCCATAGTATACTGTGCCTCCAAGAAATTGCCCAAGCTCAGAGACTGGTAGTACGCAGGAAGGCAAGCTCCTCAGACAGCCTAAGTATATGAAGGCTTAGCAACAGTGAATGGGAAAGTTAATATGCCGCTAAATTTACTGCTCTAATTTAAATTAAAATACTTCAACTGTTGTTATCTAGCTCCTTTCCTACATGCAGATTTTAAATAGTTTTAATATCAGCTATAATATTTCAGTTTATCAATGTCAAACTAGTTACAGAGAACAAAATGATGGCTAACATAATCCAAAAATTTCTTCCTTAGTGGCTTTGCTAATCATTTTTCTCTTCTTGAAGATCTACCTTCCTGAAATATCAGATTCCTCTAATCTAGGATGAGATCTTATCTGTGCTGGGACATGAGCTACTATTTACTATAAACAGAAGCTTCAAGAAGAAGCATCATCTGGGCTGGAACTATGATAGAGTACATTTGCATTATTACAGTTTTGATGAGGGACATGCCCAAGAGTGGTGAGCTAAAATGTTACAGGTCCAAAGCCAATATTATGTTATTAATCTGTTGGTCTAATCTATTACCTTACTCTGTCAAAAATACTTAATTGGATTAACTTTGAATAGGTATGTAGCAACCTTAGTAGAATCTGTCTTTATTCTTTGCTTTCTTCACAAACTCCTCTAAAGCAAAAATGTTAAAAATTATAATCTTACGAGCACTCCTTCATCTTCTAATTCTATTCTTAATTCTTCTAGTACTTTCTACCTACTCATCTCCAACTCAAAAGAATTTCAAAGCTTTTCATAGACTTACTGACTTAGGCTTATGATTATATTATTAATATTGTTTTGGTGTTTTCTTTCTTTCTTTCTTTTTTTTTTGACTTTTGTATCCATCACTAGCTTCTTCTTTAATCTTTATATTAGTTCAGGCTATCCAGAATACTCCCAACCATGCTTCTTTGACTCAATACCATATGCCCAAAGCTGCCTTAAGGAAGCCTCACCCTAGTCCTATGACTACAAATTTGAGTTCAGAAGGTATTACTTGAGTTGTAATCTATTATTCCTTTGGGTCTCCTGTTCTACTTCCATTTCTTGTAAAATCTTTTCTATTTCTTTATACATATGTAAGCAAAAGCCTGGAATATAAAAATCTAATCCTGCTGCTCACATCTCAATATCCACAGGCCTTTCCCTTGTCACTTTGAGGCATTCTTTTGAGATTTATTTGAGTTTCTGACTAACAAACTTCTGTGTTCCAGGATCTCTCACCTGGACAAATAAGTTTACGTCAAAGGTGGTATTAGTGAACACATCCTCCCATCCCTTCCCTAGGAATCAGAACCTAGCTGCAGGCTGAAGCTGTGAAACCACACTTATCCTCACAAGAGTATAACAAAACATTCCTTATTTCTGCCACATAGACTCTTATTCTTCTCTTCAGAGATCTTGCCATGGTGTCTTCTCTGATGGCTGAGCCCTGACTCAGATTCTCCATCATGTGATTGTCTATCTCTGTCTGCCTGCGGAATTATGAGATACCCTAAGAAATTCTTTACCGCTAAAATTTCCCTCAGTGTCCCTCTTGAATCTCCATGTGAGACCCTTCAGAATTATTATTGCAGTTGCATTCTATTCCTACATACTGTCTTAAGTATAGCACTCCTCCAGGCATGTATGTATAGTTTTTTTCTGAACATAAGAAGAAACCAGTAGCGCTGGCAGCAGTTAGTGAATGTAGGCATGGTTTTGAACTTTGGAAGATACAGTAAATATCCTGTTTCCAGAATCTGCACTTTAAAAATTCCGGATTTTCAAAGGTATCTATCAAAAACAAACAAACAAAGGCCCTAGAAAGTCTTATTTTCAGATTGTGTTCCCTGTAGTACAACATTAAAATGAGAAAGGAAAAAATTAGATTCAGGAGGGCGTATTCATTTCAAGCTTTTTAGTCACTGATGACACCATCTGATAAGATCCCAGACTTTTTCTTTTCATTTTTAAAGCTAACGTCAGTTACTGCATATTTTATAGGGTAGTGTCTCTACTTGAATGATGGTGAGCTACCTGGTATAAGCTGTTTCACCTCAGACATGATTAAATTATATTTCTTCCTGTCTGAACAAAGATTATATTGAAAATACAAGAAGGATTCGGCACCAGGGAAATCCATGTTAGTATTTGACAAGTGGAGAACAGTACAGGAAAATATCAATATGTGATGAGGTCATGATAGGAATCTAAGAAAAATAACAAGAAACTATTTGAATGCTAACCGGACAGGAGTCTAGCTATTCTTTTGAGCTGTCATCCAAATGGCTCTCAGAAAATACAGTTTTCAATCCTGATACTCATTTAAGCAAAGCAAATTTGTATCCAAGGAAATCAGATCACCCAATTCCTTGTGGCTTGCTAAAACCAAACATCTAATGTATAATGATAATTAGATTTTAGCATGCAAAAATTGATCATATTCACAATTTGTATTTCATGGTATATTAGAAATTAATGTTATAGTTTTACATGTTTAAAATTACAGGAAAAGTGAGGTAGAGAGATGCTCAGTGGTTAAGGCTATATATTGCTCTTACAAAAAACCTGACTTTGGTTCAGATTCCCATATTCAGTGGTTCACAATTGTCTATATCTCCACTTCCATGGAATCTTGGGCCCTTTTCTGACCTTTGTAGGTAGCACTTGCACATCAATAAGCCCACACAGACATATATGCATACACTGAATTAAAAATAATAAAAATAAGCTTAAACTTATCACACTAACAAAATCCATTTCAAAATACCAACTAGTCAATAACCAAAATAAAAAGCAGTTGTGGTAAAAACACAAAGAACAATAATATTATAGACTTTTGAGCACAGAAAGAATACTGCTTTCTTTTGGTGTAGAAAACACAAAAGATACAAATATTTATGTTAGATGTAGGACAAAAAAATGCTGCTCTCTTAGTAGAGCATTTTAGATGTTATTGTAGTTATAGAAGTTAGATGAAAATAATTTTCTAAATAGAAAAAATATGGAATTGTTTCAAATAATTTAATCTAGCTCTTTTTCTTTAGGTACATGAATTTCCACGGTGATGAGAAAACTATATATTTTCTGATTGTATTTTAAGCACACTATAAAAAGGCATACTGGGATAGTTGTTTTCAGACCTTTGTAAACTTTATTAGCCTTATAGATTCTTACATATACATACATATATATGTATGTATGTATGTATATATGCATGTATATAATATACACTACTGGTCAATAATCAAAATGGTTCTGTTGTGTGAGCAAATGGCATTGTGTCCAGGATTCTGGTGGTAGAAGATACTTTTCTAATTCTCTGGTATGTACTAGTAAATATCAATAAGCTTTCTTTTTATTTTTTGTATGGTGTTTGTAATTTTTCTTCTGAATTTAAAATTACACAAAGAAAGCAGTCACTGGTGGTACATGCCAGCACTCTGTTATCAGAGGCAGGTGGATATCTGGTTTGAATCTGGCCTTATCTACAGAGTGAGATCCAGGAGAGCCAGAACTAAACAGAGAAATCCTATCTCAAAAATTAAAATAAAAGGAGAAAAAGAAAGAAAAAAGAAATCACACAAAGATCCCTATTTACAAGACTGGTCTGTAATGTTTTAATGAAACTCAGATTATATTTTCTGTTTAAAAAATATTTTTCAAAAGGTCTTGGCCTTGAGAACACAGAAATCACATCATATTCTTGTCTATAAACGAAGAGAAGTGATTGTTTTGATATTCTTACCCAATTTGCGTTAAGTTGGTCTCAGTTATATATAGCTTAGTTTGTCCAGTAAGGACCTACAGCTATCCTTGTACAATGCTCAGCATTACACAATGCTAAGATAATTCCAATAGCTTCTTTGCAGACAAATAGAAAATGATATTATTCCTTGTTAGATTTTTACCTTGCTAGATTTGGTGGATTTATTTATTTTGTTGCTAAAAATACATGATGCTAATATTATTATCTTGTATGTTTACTTCACTGTTAGCATTGTGTCTTGTATACAAAATCAATATTCTGAAAAACTGTGCTAATTCTTCTGCAGTGGTCATGTTTGATTTTGCAACATATCCAGTGTATACCTGGGCATTTTTAGTTGGGAGATTTTTTTATTACTGCTTCTGCTTCATTAATTCATTAGTTTTTTTGTGGGACTATTTAGATTATTTACTTCATTTTAACTAAATTTAATAGGTCATAAATATCTAGAAATTAATATATATATTAGTTTTTTGTATGTATTTTTAAAAATGTTCCCATACTTCTCTGAATGTCCCCAGCATCTGTTGTGATGTTTCCCTTTTCATGTCTATTGTTATTTATTTGAATCATTTTTTCTTTTTATGTTAATTTAGCATAATATTTGCCAAAATTGTTAATCTTTTCAAAGAACCAACTTTTCATTTTATTGATTTTTTTGTTATTTTGTTTCTAGTTCATTGATTTTGGCCCCAATTTTTATTGTTTCTTTTGATTTTTAAATTGCTTTGTGTTCTAATGTTATGCCATTTTTGGAGAAAGTTCCATAGGTTGTAGCGAAGAAAGTAAATTCTTTATAGTTTGGAAGAAATGGTCTATAGCTGACTGTTAGATCCATTTGATTTATGATGTCATTTAGTTTCAGAGTTTCTCTACTTAGTTTTTGACTGGATGACCTCTATATGGTCAGAGTGAAGTATTGAAGTCAGCCACTTTTTTTTGTGTTGGGTCATTCTGTCTGTAACATGTTTCTGTACCAAATTAAATGGCAACTTCTTAGATTGCTACCTCTGCACACTGTGCACATGATGAGCAAAACTACTCTTTTAGATATTCTTGTGGTTTACTATTTAGCCAGTCCAGACTTCATAGTACAATAATAAGACATACTGTTCTTCTGTACTACTTACTTCCTTTTGCTTTCTATGATTAGATCCTTTATTCAAATATTCTGAATTTACCATCAATTCCAATATTAAAAGCAAGTGTAGTTTATCATCAAATACAACGAAAGTTCTGTAACTCTCCCATTCTCGAGTTCTTTTCAGGTTGAAATCAAAACACATTTGTATGTTGAGTTTTTTTTTAAGTGAGTCTTACAGTGCTGAGGATAGTTTTCTTTGTTCACTAATACCATAGATGGAATCTAAGGCATCACATTATCTCTATTTTAAAAAAAGTCAGGAGTCCCAGCGCACTCTGGAGCAGGGGCAGCTGAACTGTGCCCCTGGCGACACCCATATGGCCTGCTGAGGGAATCTGCAGGGCTCCAGACTACAACCTTGAACAGAGCGAACTGAGCAAAACAACTGCAGGGATCTCTGAGGGGCAGATTCGGACCCCTGACCGGAGGTGAGGAGGGATCGGCAGGCCTCAGCGCCTGTATCCTGGCATGGGAGGGAGAGTTGAGCTCCCATTGCTTTCGGTTCCGCTCCCGAGACCGGGTGCTCTCTGCAGAGTCCCAGCACACTCTGGAGCAGGGGCAGCTGAACTGTGCCCCTGGCCACACCCACAGCGCCTGCTGAGGGAATCTGCAGGGCTCCAGACTACAACCTCGAACTGAGCAAACCAACAACTGCAGGGGTCTCTGAAAGACAGAATCAAGCCCTGACCAGAGAGGTGACAGGTGACACACAAAACCAAGCCCCACAACTGACCAGGACCCATCTAATCGTGAACCACTGAAGCCATGGGCAAACGTCAGTACAAGAAATTACATAATAATACAAAGGACAACATGGTAACTCCAGAAGAGAGTGGCGATATTACAAATACAAGACCTGAACTGAGCAATGAAGAGGAAACAGAAGGAAGCAACAGCAAAAATTCCTTTTTGATGATCATCGAAGAAAATACAAACAAAAAATTGGAAGAGATGAACAAAGCTATGAAAGAAACATGCCAGGAACTAAAAGCCGAAATGGAAGCAATAAAAAAGGCACAAAATGAGGCAAAGATGGAAATAGAAAACCTGAAGAAAAAAACTGGAACCACAGATACAAGCATAACAAACAGAGTTCAAGAGATGGAAGATAGAATCTCTGAAGTGGAAGACTCAGTAGCTCAAATAGATATATCAGTCAAAGA
>PVIH01018846.1:0-37220 GCA_004025045.1 Sigmodon hispidus
GAGAGAGAGAGAGAGAGAGAGAGAGAGAGAGAGAGGAAAAATCTTTTAACTGTGAATATCTATAAAATTAGAAAACAAGTTACATCCTTCCAACATACAAGGTTCCTGAACATTCCTACTCCAAAAGGGAGAAATAAGATAATAACAGGGAAAGATCAGATCAAAAAAAGTAAAACCTAGCAGAGAAAACAGCAAATCCTGCACCTTGATGTCTCACAGCTTGGACTTGCAGTGGCATCATCTGGGCTCCAATGAGCTTCAGAATCCCTTCCTCTCCAGGTCCTCTATCTGTAACACATATAGTTTCTCTTAAATGTGATCCATTGTTACTCCCCCCACCCCCCTGCTTTTCTCAGTAAATGTCTTTATAGTACCAGCACTTCCAACATCCTGGAGTTTCCATTGCAACTTACACTTCACCCCATACCTCTGTTTCATGCGATGATATTTTAGGACCACCTTGCAAGTAGATTGACTGGTCTCAACACCTCTTAGGAACCTTGGTACAAGGCTTGATGACTCCTAAGTTTTCTGTTTCCTATGTCTGTAAAAGCATCATCATGGATATGATGCCTCCAAGTTCAGCTGTGCTATCAAAATGTGGTCTAGCTCCTTTCTATCATAGCAGTATTAGCCTTTGTAGACCTTTGTTGCTGGACCTGGAAAACCACTTACCTAAACAGTTATTTTTTGAGCAGAGAAACCATTCAGCTGCATTTTCAGTTTAAGTTATCTCTGTATAAATATTTTTACCTTGTCCTAACACAGAACTTTACACAAGGGAAGTCTTGTTTTAAAAGAACATTCCTCATTGCAGGAGATTTCTCTTTAATGTCCATAATGTCTTTACCATTTACAGATGCTTTGTCTTTACCTTCCTTCTGAACAACTTTAAACTCACTCACATTTCCTCAACAAACATTACAATTCCCATACCCTTTATAAACTACATTTTTCATTTTGAAAAGATTTATTTGTATACTTATTTGTGTATATGTGTGTGCATGTGTAATAATAAGTTTCTGGCCCAGAATTTCCGACCTAGCCTAGAGGTTTGGACCCACTCACAGCCTTTCTGTCACTTAGCCCCAAATAATCACAAAGAGATTTATATCAATTTTATGCTGATTGGCCTATAGCTCAGTCATATTGCTAACTAGTTCTTACTCTTAAACGAACCCATGATTCTTATCTTGTTTAGCCATGCAGCTTGGTGCCTTTTCTCAGAGCAGCATTTTGACTTCTTTCCTCTGCTTCTACTGGCCTCTCTCTCTGACTCTTTCCTCTTCCCAGAGTTTTCTTGGTTTGGTAGCCCACCCACAGTTCCTGTCTGCCTTCTGGCCAATCAGTGTTTATTAAATCACTAAGAGGGACAAATATTTACAATGTACCAGAACATAATCCCATAATATGCATGTATGCATGTGACTATAAGAGCCATGGAGGCCATAAGAGGGTATTGGATCATCTGCAGCTTAAATTACATGGAGTTGTGAGCCACCCATCTTTGGTGCTGGGAACTGAACTTGGGTCCTCTGCAAGAGCAACAAGTACCCTTAACCTCTGAGCCGTCTCTCCAGTCTCCCTCCTTGTTTCTTTATCTTATTGTAGACATGAATAAGTGCAGCGAGCAACAACTATGCTTCATCCTCTTTCGAAATTTTCTCCACCAAAAATTTTAGTCATTACATTTTATTCAGTCCATCACTCAGTGAATTATATCAGAAGAGGCTCAAGTGTTGATTCTGCCATTAAGGGTCCTGGGTGCTCTTCTAGATGACTCAAGTTCACATTCTTCTTTATTATTATTATTATTTTCTTTTATTTAACATTGTTCTTCCATTTTCCATGCCCATATTCCTTATTGTATTTTTAAAATTACATTTTCTCAAGTGAATGTGTAACTTCATAGCTTATTCTGCATTAGAATTGTCATTTTATTTTCTAGTGTTATTAGCATACAGAAGGCTTGGCTAGATTTAAATTGTACCTTTCCTTATGATTTAGTTTTGTGGTGTTGTTGGCACAGCAGTTTGTTTTATTTTTATCTCTTTCAGTGTTGTGGCTGAGACCTCAAAGTAAGACTGTTCAGTAAAATATTCCTAAAATAAATCAATAAGAGATACTCACCTCAACAAATTTATAAATCACAACTTCAAAACATAAGAAATATGAAAAATGCAAGAAAGCACTACACCTATGGAAGATCACAATGCCTAATGGTTAGATCCAAAGATATTGAAATGGTTACTCTACACGAAGAAGACAAAAGTTCAGTTTGAAAATGACCAATGATCCCCTAAGCACAGTCCATACAGAAGGAAGACAATTTAACAAGTCAATTGCAGGAAGTTCTGAATTCAAAAGTTGATTCAGGAAATCAGAAACATAGATGAAATAATTGAAATAATAAATTAAAACTAAATATTTGAAATAAAAAATTAAATAAACCAAATTAAAATAGAAAGAAAGCATTACTTATAGACTAGATAAAACAAAAGACAATTATTAGATTTTGAAGACCAAGTAGTAACTATTACACTCAGACAGCAATAAAGAAAAAATAAGCAAACATAACTATAGTTTTTTCAAGGATTTAAGGATAGAAGAGAGCAACCTGAAAAATACATGGGTTAGAAAAAGAATCCAAAATACACATCCTTAATGAAATATAAAAGGCGGTGGAGAAAAGTTTCAGCAGGTAACGGTACTGACTGCCTTTCCAGATGGTCTGAGTTTAGCTTCCAACATACACATTAATCAACTCACAACCAGAGGAAATACCTTCAGCTACAGGGGATTTGACATTCTCTTCTGGCCTCCACAGGCACCCACCCCCCCCACATGCACACTCACACATACAAACTAAAAATTAAAAATAAATCTTACAGAGAAATAAGGTTGAAACGGTATCTCAGCTATTAAGAATGCATGTTGCAAGAATGGGTATGATACTGAGAGGTTTGATATCTGAGTTTGATGGGGTGCATGATGTAAAAAAAACCAAATAATAAATATATATATGAAAAAAAAGAATGCATGTTGCACTTGCAGAAGACCTTGGTTCGGTTCCCAGCACTATATGTTGACTCATAACAATCCATTACTCCAGTTCCAAAGGATTCAATGGCATTTTCTGACTTCTGCAAGTATCAGCCATGCACATTGCTCAGGAAAAATTATCATAAAATATATAAACATAAATAGATCTTTAAAAATTAAAAAATAAATTATTTCAGAAAACTTCTAAATCTAGGGAAGAATATAGACATCCAATACAGGATGGACTATGTGGTGTAAGAAGAAAACTGCTTTCTGCAAATTGACCTCTGTCTTCTACCTACATGATATGGCATGTGAATGCCCACCCTCCACAAACACACACACACACACACACACACACACACACACACACACACAGTTAAGTGGTATTAACTATCCAATTTAAAGAGTAGAGTGAATAATTGATTTAAAATCAAGATCCACTTATCTGATATCTGTAAGAAACACATTTTATTGGGGGAACCAAACATACCAAATATAAAAGAATGGGAAATTATATACTATACAATCAGAGGCTGAAAGCAAGGAGAAGCTGTTCTCATATCTGACAAAGTAGACATTAAATCAAAATAAACCTGAAGATAAGAAGGCTACTATGTATTAATGGAAATAATTACCCATCAAGAAGACATGTAATAATAAACACATACACACCAAACACTGATGTACCCAATTTCATAAAGAATGAGAATGGACTAAATACCTCTGAAACTGTAAGTAAGACCTAATTAAGTGCTTTTGTTTATAAGAGTTCTCATGGCCATGATGTATCTTCACAACAATAGAACACTGACTAAGACATCTTCGGTCCTGGAGGGAAGCTCGTGAAGTCACAGGATATTAACGGAGAGGTGAAAGCTCCCTAAAATCACCAAGTAAACAACCCAAAATATCTTCCAAAGGCCCCTTAAGCTGACCATATTCACTAGTTTGTTTCTTCCCCAAGCATAAATAAGCACTAAGAACTGCTAAAAGACACCTTTAGATAACCTGAGCTGCTTGGAAGGAGAGCAGCCAAATTTACCTACAAGGCTGCACTGGCTGGTTTGTGTATCAGCTTGACACAAGCTATAGAGTAATCAGAAAGGAAGGAGCTTCAGCTGAGGAAATGCCTCGCTGAGATCCAGCTGTAAGATTTTTTCTCATTTAGTGATCAATTATGGAGGGTTTAGTACATGGTTGGTGGTGCCATCCCTAGGCAGGTGGTCCTGGATTATATAAGAATGTGGTCTGATCAAGCCATGAG
This sequence comes from Sigmodon hispidus, assembly GCA_004025045.1. Classification (NCBI taxonomy): domain Eukaryota; kingdom Metazoa; phylum Chordata; class Mammalia; order Rodentia; family Cricetidae; genus Sigmodon; species Sigmodon hispidus. Next base: position 4,310 of record PVIH01018846.1, read on the forward strand.
AAGCAAGCCAGTAAGCAGTTCCCCTATATGGTCTTTGCATTGGTTTCTGCTTCTGATATCCTGCCCTGTTTGAGTTCATGTCCTGACTTCCTTCAGTAATGAAGAATAATGTTGAAGTGTAAGCCAAATAAACAATTTCCTCCTCAAATTTTGGTCATGATGTTTCATCACAGCAATAGAAAATCTAACTAAGACAAAAAGGATAGTCTCCAATCTATTGAGCTGCCTGCAAGCTGTGCAGTGTGCTCTCTAGGAGTCCAGTCTTGCTCAACTGTAACTCATGCTGGGCTGGACTTGGTGATGCATATGACTTTGAGTAATTTCTGCTCCTGTAATTAAGCTTTTACCTATACTCCTGTAAGTAACTCCAATAAAATTCATGGACTTTGGTGCTATCTGTACTATGGTTTGTCATTGGTTCCTTTCTTACGCTAGTGGACAGTTTTTTCATGTCTCCCCAAGAATAGTGGCATACAACAAGTGTTGCAAGACAACATTTCAAGCCTAGTAAAGCCCAGCCACACTTGATTACTAAAAATATCTTCACAAATATATACATATTTAATAAATTTTAGAAAAACCAATAAATAATGTTATCCTAGATGTGTGTTAACATGACTTTTCAAAATTGCTCATTGTTCAATAACTATCTCCAATAGGGTAAATTAGATGAAGTATCAAGGAACTCAAAATAAGCATAAGAAAGTTAAATCAAATCAACGAGTATATGAAAGAATTCAGATATGCACAGACAGCTGAATGAAATAAAGAAATAATGAGGGGGCTGGACAGATGGCTCAGTGGTTAAGAGCACCGGCTGCTCTTCCAGAGGATCCGGGTTCGATTCCCAGCACCCACATGGAAGCTAACAACTGTCTGTAGTTCCAGTTCCAGGCAAACACCAAGGCAAATAAATAAATAAAAGTGTAAAAAAAAAAAAAGAAATAATGAATTCTAAGTAGATATAACACAAAGATAGTCCAACAACCAAGTTTATACCCACAACATTCACAATAGCAAAAAATGGAATTAAAACATTCATATCAAGTAAATGAATAAAGAAAATGTGCTATATGTACACAGTGGAATTATATGAAACCATAATGAAAAATGAAATCATGACATTTGCAGAAAAAAATGGATGAAACTGGAAATCATTATGTTAAGTGAAGCAAGTCCATTTTTGGTAAATATCATGTATTGTCTCAAATATAGAACCTAAGTTTAACATTATATATACATGTATATGTATGTATATATATTGAGAGATAAGTAGGTAGAAGATGATAGATAGATAAAAGTGTGGTATGTCTGTGGTTTGTGAAACAAGAAGAAAGAATAGAGGAGATCATGAAAGGGGATAAAAAGAGGTAAGAAGCAGAGTATTAGATTATATATAAATGCAATTAGAAGGGTCCTAACAGAGAAGAAATAGAATCAACTACGGGGACAGGCAATGTTAGTAGAAAAGGGAACTTTTTGAGAACAATGTATGATACATATGTATGAAGATGCCATAAAAAACCTGAATTCTTTCGATGGTACTCTAAAACATAATTTAACAAATGAATATGGGCCAGCAAAATGGTAGAACAGAGAAAAATCCTTGTTATCAGTCCTAGCAACCAGAGTTTGATCTCTGATACTCACATGGTGGTAGGAGAGAACCAGCCACTCCCTGAAAATTGTCTTTTGATCTCCACAGTCTTGTACTCTCCACACATACACACACAAATAGATAGATGTAATACAAAATTAATAAATACAAGTTATGAAAGTGATTGAGATATTAAAATTTTTCATATTGAAATTTTGATATGCAGTGCTCACTAAGACCAATATAAACCTCAGTAGGGGAAGTGGGTAAACGGGAGTTGGGGAGAGAATGAAAGACAGCAGGAAGGAAGGGAGGGAAGGAGGAGAGAAAGAGAGAGAGAGAGAGAGAGAGAGAGGCAAGCCTAGGGCTAGATGTATACAATACAGCACTCTACCATTAGCATGCAATAAGAAATAACACTCATACTCCTCAAATTATTCCACAAAATAGAAAAAGAAGGAACACTGCCTAATTCTTTTTATAAGGCCACAATTACCCTGATACCAAAACTATATAAATACTCAATAAAATCAGAAAGTTACAGACCAGTATTCACTAAGAACATAGATATAAAATTCTCAATAAAATATTTGCAAACTGAATCTATGAAAACAGACTATTCAGAAATTCAGGGAGATGTATACAATGTATAAAGCATTGTAAATGTATAAAGCAATAAATGTAACTGACTACATAAACAGACTGAAAGACAACAATCATAAGATCACTTAATTAGATTCAGAAAAGTTATCTAACAAAATCCAGTATCCTGTCATGATTTAAAAAAAAAAAAAAGTATTAGAAGATTAAGGAAAAAAGGGATTTATCTCAACATACCAAAGTCAACTTAGATCAAGTCTACAGCCAACATCAACCTAAATGAAGGGAAAGTCAAAGAATTTTTGCTAAAATCAGGAACAAGAAAAGGAATTCCACTCTCTGAAAACCTATTAAATCTAGTATGTAAAGCTCTAACTAGAACAATAAGACAACTGAAAAGAATCAATGGGATACAAGTAGAAAAGGAAGAAAAAAGTAACTTTATTTGCAGATGGTATGATTTTATCCATAAAATGCCCTAAAAACTTCACTGGTAAACTTTTTCTTTTCATCAAAGATGGGTAAATTTTATGTAAACTATATATTTGCATGTTTATTAATGTTTATTATAAGTATTTTAGGTAGATCACTGATAGTAGCATTTCTTATGACTTTTCAGACATCCTTACTGTTATTTTACCCCTCTCCATCCTTCTGCCTTTAACTCCTTCTCCTCGCTTTAATTAGAGCTCCTGCATTTTCCTGTGTTCCCTATCCACGTATACACTGGTAAACTAAAACTGACAAATACTTTCAGCAAAGTAGTGGCATATGCTTTCTTATACAGCCTAAGGTAACATTGCCCCCAAGTGGCTAGATCCTCCCATAGCAACTACTAATCAAGAAAAGGCCCACAGTCCGACCAACAGGCTATGCTGGTGGAGGCATTTTCTTGATTGAGGTTCCCTCTTCCCAGCTAACTTGAGTTTGTGTCAAGTTGACAAAAACATAACCAATTCAATCGGGTAAACAGATGGAACTGGAAACATTCATTCTGAATGAAGAAACCCACACCCAGAAAGAAAATCATCAAACATGTTTTTCCCCCCATTGGTGGATGTTAGTTACCCTTGAATCTTCAGATACATATGTTCCATTTAGAACACCCAAAGAAATCAGGAAATTAATAAAGAACCCTAGCAGGAGCAATTTCCGGAGACGGAAGAGAGAATGCAGTGGCATAAAAAGAAATGGTACAAACACAGTGGTGCTTTGAATGAAATCAGCCTTGTGGCACTATTAGGAGGTGTGGCATTGTTGGAATAGGTTCAGCCTTCTTCCTGCTGCCTGCTGGAAGATCCAAATTTAGTTCCTTCTCCAGCACCATGTCTGCCTGCATGCCACCATGCATCCTGCTATGATTATAATGGACTAAAACTCTGAAACTGTAAGCGAGCCCCAATTAAATTTCCTTTATAAGAGTTGCTGTTGTCATGGTGTCTTTTCACAGCAGTAAAATTTTAACTAAGACAGAAGTTGGTAGTGGGGACTAGGGGATTGCTATGATAGGCCTGACCATCTGGAGGAATATGGAACTCTTTGGGACTCTGAACTATTAAAGCAACTAAACACTTTCAAAGTTGGCCTTAATAGGCCATTACTAGTAGGAACATGGAAGACAGTGGTAGTGGGAATAATTTGAACTGTGGGGGCCTTGCTCAAGAGATTTCAGAGGAGAATAATATTAATAAGTGACTTAGACAATGTTCTTGTGATATTTTGGTGAAGAATCTGGCTGCTTTCTGCCCTTGTTTTAAAAATCTGTCTAAGGCTACATTGTAGAGTTGCATATTGACAGCTTTGACAGAAATGTCCAAACAATTCACCATTGACTGTGTTGTGTGGCTATCAGTGTCTAGTCTTCTGCAAATCTATAAAGAAAAGTGGCAAGCTGAGCAAGAAAAGATACAAAATGTATAGTTAGGGGAGAAAATGAGCACCAGGAAGTATAAACAGATTTTAAAAAGCCTACTGCTAAGTGGAATGCTAAATGCCCTCAGAGTAAGACCCCACCCCAGTTAAATTTCCAGTTTGTGAAAAGAAATCAAGGAAAAGTGAAAAGGAATTAAAAATACTCTGGATCAGGCATGGCGGTCCACACCTTTAATCCTAGCACTCAGGAGACAAAGGTTAAGAAGATTCCTGAGTTCAAGGCCATCCTGGTCTACAGAGCAAGTACCAGGAGAGCCAAGCTTATGTAGTAAATCTAAACAGAAAGCTGATGAAAATGTATTTGAATAAGGGTTCATGTTCCATCCCCAGCAAGAAGCAGAAGTTGGCATCTTTGACTACATGGTTCTAGATTAGAGTCAAGGATAGAAGAAAGGTGTTATAGAATCTCCCATGATTAAGGAGCATTGCTGGGGCCAGGCATATTTTAGGGAAGCTCCGCCATAGATGCCTGGGGAGGCCATTGCATGAAGCTGTGAAGGTGTAGCTTGGATTGCTTTGGAGACAGATGCCAGAGTTGTGAGTTACCTGTCGAGGAAAGCTAATAGGGAGTGGAACAAGCCCAAGAGAAAGAAGTGTGTTATAGTTAACGAAGCTGAAAGGAGTTGAAGTTCTGAAGAACACTTTGACATCAGACAAGGAGATCTGAGTTTGCCTAGCTGATTTTCTATCTTGCTATGGTCCAGTATTTCCTCACTATGCTCCATTTCCTCCCATTTAGAACAGTAATTATGTCCTGTGCCATTATATATTGGAAGTATGTGACCTATTTTTTATTTTTATTTTGTAAGAGGTTACAGTTAAGAGACCTTGAACTTTGGACTTTTAAACATTTTTGAGATTGTAGTAGATTGTGGAGACTTTTGAACTTGAACTGATTGCAATTTGGCATTATGCTATAGTTATAAGGCCAGGGAGTGGATGTGGTAGTTTGAATGAAAAATGGCCATAGCTTCACTAGGCCCATAGGGAGTGGCATTATTAGGAGGTTTGGCTTTGTTTGAGGAAGTGTGTCACTGGAGGTAGGCTTGAGGTTTCAGATGCTCCAGCCAGTGTTACTCTCTTCCTGTTGCATGCTTATCTAGATGTAGCTACCTCTCCAGTACCATGTCTGCCTGCATGCGGTCATGTTTCTTGCCATGATGATAATAGGCTAAATCTCTGAACAGTAAGCCAGCCCCAATTAATGCTTCCCTTTATAAGAGTCACTGTGATCACATTGTCTTTGCACAGCAATAAAAATCCCAACTAAGACAATAACTAGAAATAAAGACATTTCAAAAGTTCTACGGAGACCTTCTATGGTAGAATTCCTCTAAAATCTGAGTACAAATATATATTAAAAGTTTAAAGGGTTTACACCATAATAGGGCAACAATGTTCCTACTAGACACTACAGGATTACAAATAAAATGTAACCCAGTGCCCAGAATGTGTTACTTTTTAGGAGCTGTGGTCAAATGGGGTCTTGGGAGACCCCAAACAATATAAATTATTGTCAATGCCTTTGGTTACCTTTCAAAACTTGATAGTAAGACCATATTGCTAAAGATATTATACATCTGAGATATTGAATACAGAGAAGTCAAGCTGTTACTGACCTAGAAGCTTTATCCATACTAGCCAACTTTCATATTGCTAAAAGGTGCTATGCATGTTACCACAAGAGAAAAGTAATTATCAGTCTTACTTGTGTACCCTGCAAGCTACAAAAATGACAGGCCTAACAAAGGTGCTCACCATAGCAATAGTGGCACAATTTTTTTAAGAGTAACTAGCCATTTTTCATGTGGATTTAAGGCCTACTCCACAAGTTGAAACCCATTCTTTGTACTGTTGTTAGGGTCTAGAACCCAAAGCTGGACAGCTCATAGATCCTAGGGGAGAAGGTACTATTATTACCTTTCTAAATATACATAATATTACAGTGACTACTAATGAGTTATCATTATATCCATAGATTAGTATATAGGTCAACCCTCATCAGCTTCTTTCAGTAGGTGGTGATTAGCACAGAAACACACAAATCATGAAGGTACAGAGAATGAGAGACCATGGAATGGTCATCCCTAAATGAGACATATGTATCACCCCACACACACGTCTAAGGCTCAGAGATTATGGCAGAAAGAATGAATGTAAAAGCTATAGGTGGTGGACGTCTACAAGGAAATCATTTTCTGGATACATCAAGGAAGTTGAACATGTGAATTCATGGCACTTGAGACCCCATGTACAAGATCTAAACATGTTTAAGCCTGACAAATTTCTATCATGGAGAAGATAGGTGTTCACTAAGTCCTGTCCCTAGATAAGGAGTTAATATCACTTGATAACTGCTGGGAAAGGAAAATTTGTTTTCCTTGGGTATAGCCCCTTGTAGACAGACCAACCTCTACTTAAAGCTAACCATACAAGAATATATGAGCAGCAGAAACTGCCCTTAAACTTCCCTTAATAGATTAATAAAAATGTACACAGATCTGGGTGGGTAGGGAAGGAAAGAAATATGTTGATAGTGTTTTAATTATCCTAGCCATTTTGTATTTCCCTTTATCACCCCTCTCCCCAATCAATCTCCTCCTCTCCGTCATTTTCCCCATTCACCCTTCACAGCACCTGTGTCTAACTATTACCCTGTCTACATGTCTCCTATGGTCATTTTATTTATTCCTTTCCCAGTGTCTATTGTTATACTCACATCTAAAGTGTCATAGCTAAGATCCACAAAAAAACTAACGCATGTGGTATTTGTCTTTCTGAGTCTGAATTACCTCATTCACTATTGTATTTTCTGTAAATATAATTATATAATTATATATTTCCCATCAATTTACCTGCAAATTTCATGATTTCACTTTTCCTTACATCCAAATAGTGTAGTGTGTGCATACATACCACGTTTTCATTATCCATTCATCTATTGAAGGTCACCTGTGTTGTTTCCATTTCCTGGCTATTGTGAATAGGTTGTCAATGAACATGGTTGAGCAATATCTATGAAGTGAGATGTTAGGTTCTTTGGGTCTTCTATTTTGTACCATTACTATGTTTTTATTGCTATAGCTCTGTATTCTTAAAATGAGGAGTGTTAACCCCCTCAATGTTCTTTTTGCTCACGATTACTTTAGCTATTCAGATTCCTAAAGAGAGCAGGACAGGAGAGAACATGCCTTAACATAATGAAGTTATATGGCAAACCAACAACCACCATCTTCTTAAGTGAAGAAAAACTTGAAAACAAGAACTAGAAGCTAGTACCTCCATTCCTTTTCAGTGTGGTGCTTGAAGCATTATCTAAAGCACTAAGACAAGAGAAGGATGTGAAAGTGATCCATTGGGGAGAAGACAGTCAAATTATCCCCACTTACAAATACATATGAGACAAATACCATCAAACTACTTCTGTACATGGTCAACTATTTCAACCAAGTGTTAGGCTACAATATAAACCTGCAAGAATCAGTCTCCTTTTTATATCCTCAATCAATGCTGAAAAAGAGTTCACAGAGACAATCCTGTACATAGTTGCCCCCAAAAGTACCTAGCAAGAAACTTAACTAAGGAAGTGAACAACCTGTACAATGAAAACTTGAGGGGGCTGGAGAGATGGCTCAGAGGTTAAGAGCACCGTCTGCTCTTCCAGAGGACCCGGGTTCGATTCCCAGCACCCACATGGCAGCTAACAACTGTCTGTAGTTCCAGTTCCAGGCAAACAGCAAGGCAAATAAATAAATAATAAATAAATAAAGTTAAAAAAAAGAAAAAGAAAACTTGAAATCTCTGAAGAAAGATTGAGGAAGACAGTAGAAGATGGAAAGGCATCCCATGCTCATAGATTGGTGCAACTAATATTATGAAGATTACAACAAGCAATTTAAAGATTCAATGTGATCCAATAAAAATTTCCACAACATTCTTTAGAGAAATAGAAAAAAATCCCCAAATTTTTATGCTATATCTTCTTTATAAATTATTCCCCTCATTAATAGGTGACCCTTCTTTATATCTCTGATAATCTTGGGTTGAAATCTTCTTTATCAGATAACAATATTTATGTCAGCTTTGTTTTGGTTTCCATTCATTTGGTAGATGGCTTTTCAAAGATTTTGCTGTTATTAGTTATTAGGTAAGTGAGGAGAAGACAACAGAGATTAATGTTTAATATAATGAGCAGTTTGCATCTCTTCATTGGTTACTCGACACTATTTAAATTTCAAGACAGCAGCATCATGGAAGCCCACAAGGCAAAGTGAAAGTTTCTTCTTATAGGTCTCAAAGGGGGAAAGTTTTACAGTAAGAGGAAGCTTGCAGCTACTTTATTCTTCGTGGCAGGGTGAAGTGAATTACGGATGTAGGAACTAGTGACTCAGAGGATGTGGGGGACATGAAAAGGAAGGGCAGGTGGGTGATGTCTTCCAATTTTTGATGTGTGACAATGTTTTCTGAATATATTTTTATTTATTCTTTGAGAAAGACATACATAATTGCAATGCAATTTGATCAAAGCCATCCCTTCACTCCCTCCACTAAAACCCCCACCATAACTCAGGCTTTTTTGTTTTGTTCTGTTTTCTTCCCATTAAGTCCAGTTTTTGCTGGCAATATGTGCATGAGCATAAAATCAATCACTGAAACAAGAGCAGCCTATTTGGGGCATATCTCTACACCTGCAGTTGTCAATTGCCAATAACTTCCTAGCTGTGGATGGGACTCAATGAGCCCCTCCCCCATCTATGCAGGGATTTGGGCCAGCTTGATCTTGTGTAAGACTTGTGTGTGCAATTACAGCCAGTTCGAATTAATGTGTGCAATGTTTCTGCTATGTTGTTATGGACAGAAAACAGTTTTGCAGCAGTTTTCTGTAGCCTGTGACTCTTACAATCTTTCTGGTAGCCTTTTTATATTTTAGGAGTATGTTTATGAACTCATGATATCTCTCAGTAGAATTTCTGTTTCTCCTTATAGCATTAGCGTTCCCAGACTTCATGAGGTTGAAGATTGCAAATAGACATAATTTGAGCAGCATCTGGTCTGTCTTTTTGCTTATATAAAATGAGATGAATAAATTAGTTTATTGAAAGGTAAGAAGAAGAGGAGACAAAAGGGATAATGGATGCCCATTCTACTCTAAACTAATTGTAAGCTGTCTTTAGGCATAATAGGATTGGGCTGGGGCCTCCACATCTTCAGGGAGTAGATATTAATCTTTGAGGCAGAGGCTGCTATCTGGAACTTGCACTCAAGAGGCTGTTATCCCCATGAGTCCATGTAGCACAGACAGTATTCTTGATGAACTGGATCAGCATAGACATTAACACCAACTCCCTCATTTTCTCACTGGAGAGTATTTTTTTGTGATACTGCTTTGTGGTTCCCTCAGAAAAACCAATGGAGTACATCACAGTTCTGGTAAAGGTGCTACCCTCCCGGCCTCTTCTCCCAGTTGTTTTTCTGATTGTGTTGTTCTTGCTCTTGTCTGTTCCCCTCTTGTAGCATGGTATATTTTTTTATTCTTTGTTTTCTTTGTTTCTTTTTTGGTTGATTTGCTGAGATTCTCATTTCTAACATTTCTATTTGTTTTTTAAAATCTTAACTTTCTTGATGATTTTTGCCAACTTTTGCAGCAATGTTCCTGACTAGATTTTTTCACTTATTGTTTTTTGTTAACCTTTTCCTGCATATTGCCAACTTTCCTTTATAAGCCACCTTCTTTTTCTTTTTTAGATGAGATTTCTCTGTTTAGCTTTGGAGCCTGTACTAGAACTCGCTCTTTAGACCAGGTTGGCCTTGAAGTCACAGAGACCCAACTGCATCTACCTCTGCCTCTGAGTGCTAGGATTAAAGGCATGTGCCACTACTGCCTGGTTTGTTTTTTGTTTTTGTTTTTGTTGTTGTTTTCAACCTTCTTTTATAGCAGTGGTTCTCAACAAGTGGGTCACGACCCCTAAGGGAGGAACAGCCCTTCACAGAGGTTGAATATCAAATATCCTGCATATCAGATATTTACATTATGATTCTTAACTATAGCAAAATTACAAAGTAGCAATGAAAAGAATTTTATGGTTGGGGGGTCAACACAACATGAGGAGCTATATTAAAGAGTCATATCATTAAAAAGGGTGAGAACCATTGCTTTATATGGTCCAGATTGAATTCATCTACTTGCTTGTAATCTTTTTAATGTAATTGGCCATTTTTACTAGAAAACTTTAAAAATGTTCTTCCAGTGTTTTCCTAGTTCAATATCATTGAGTTCAGGAGTTAGAGAATTACAAGCTTTTAGAGAAGTCACATTTCCCTGATTTTTTTTGTTTCTTGCATTCCTGTGTTGTAATTTTAACATATCTTGGTTTGGATATCTCTTCTGGGTTTGTTTTTTCTAAGGGGGAAAAATCTTAATGAGAGGTTTACTCATGAAGGATCAAACCCCAGTACCAGTTAGTGAGTAAAAATAAATTGCTGTAGCAACATTAAGTTATACAACAAATAGAAATATGCACAAAATCAATTACAACAAACTAATGCTGCATCGATGACCACAATGCTGAAAGTGACAAAATTACTGTATAATGTGCTATAAAGATAGTTTGAATTTTTTTAATTCCATAAAGTTTTTAGAAGTAGTTTTTTTCCTCCTAATGCATCATGTTATGAATATTAAAAAATGCCTGCTTTTAAAGAACATTTTATAAATAAAAAAGAGTATATTTATTTCAAGCATCATATTTTAAGCTTAATATATATGTTTAATGGCTCTGAGTATGACACAAAAGATGCTCCTCTAAAATGACAGTGGTGTGTGTGTGTGTGTGTGTGTGTGTGTGTGTGTGTGTGTGTTTCACATTGACAATCTTCCACATAAGCTCTGTCTAAACCTATGATAAGTACCTATCACAGGTTATGAATTCCTGAATCTTTGAGCAAAGGTGGCAACAGAAACAGAAAGTGGGGAATGAAATTAATCATATCATAGTTATCATGACTGCTGGAAGTTGAGTTGTTATTAACCACCCTTGGCACTGAGTGAAGTTCATAATACAACAGTCAAATAAAAAGAATACTGTTTCCTTTTTTAAAAAAAAATTTCTTTGGCATAGAAGTATGACTTAATACTAGCAAGCTTATGGAGGTTTGAGTTTGATCCTCTGCACTTGAAAAAAATATATATTTGTGTGACATCATCAAGAAAGAAAATGTTAGCCAGGAATGATATTGGTACTCTGTAATATCAGCTCTTGGAAGGATGAAGCTGGAAAATCATTACAATCTGGGGGCCAGCCTCCAGATAATAAGTTTCAAGCCATACTATGCTATAATGTAACCTTGTCTCAAAAAATTGTACAAGAAAAGAAAGAAAAATGTCTGTCATTAATCTCAGTATTGAGAAAAGGGCTGGGGGTGTTTCTTTTTGCTATCTATTATTAATCCTTTTGTCTCTTGTTCTCTATTGTTTCTGAAGTCATGGAAATAAAGAAGAATTCTCCTGCAGAGGAATACAACTTGCTGTGGATTGGTTTCTAGACAAAGGCCATAAAGACATCACTGTATTTGTACCAGCATGGAGAAAGGAGCAATCCCGCCCTGATGCACCAATAACAGGTACTATTTCAAATTTTTTTTTAAAAAAAAAATCTCTTCCTTGATTGTCAAAGATAAAAAGATAGTTTAGAGAGAGGCAGGTGGTCTCAATTTAGATAATTGCTTTGCTGAGTTAAATATGCTTAAAATGCCTAAAGTAAGTGCATTTTTTATAAAGTGATCCATTATGAAACCATCCTTGTTTGTAGTATGTGATCGTTAAATACAAACTTCAATTTAGAAAATCATAAAGGACATAATTGGAAAAAGAAAATCATTTTTATGGAAACGGTGATGCACACCTGAAATCCCAAATACTCAATAGGCTGAGGCAGGTGTTAGGATTTTGTGCATATATTGCCATGGTTTGCATATACCCAGTTATCTGGCAGCAGGTTTCTATGGATGCACGTGGGAAAACAGAAACACAGCACAGGGCAGCAGCAGATAGCAGGAGACCCTTAATGGCTGTTTTTATGTAGAAAAGAGCTTTGTTATCAGGTGAATATGGTTATGATTCACAGAGAGATTATGATTATAATGGCAGAGAAAGCAAGAAGAAAGAGAAGAAAAGATGGAGAAAGGAAGAAAGAGAAATGAGAGCTCCCGGGATGAGACAAGGCAGAGAGAATGAGATAAACATGGAAACCTTGCTTTAAAGGAGGCCTGACGTCAGATGCCATGGGAGAGTGTGGCTTGATGTCAGAGTTGAGAGGGCATGACTCTTATGGACTAACAGCAGGAAGATGATGAGTTTGAGTCTAACGTGCCATACAGTGAATACCAGGGCAGCCTGTTTGATCAGTTGTAGATTTCAGACAACAAGGAATAAATCTGGTTAAGTATATGACCCAATTTTTCAAGAAACAATTGTAGGGTGTACAAACAAGTGGTACCAGAGAGGAGAAAAACAACCAAAGACAGTAAGAACCAATCTGTGTCTCAGGCAAAGAAGGTTTAGAGCCTAGAGATGATCACACTTTTTAAATCTCCACCAAAAAAAAAAGTTCTCATTTTGTTCTTTTTCACATAAGGAGAAAATAGATAGCAATTAATGTGCAATAACACACTTTATTGGATTATGCTTGTCTTTATATTAGTCAAATTCTAAAATGAACTTTAAATATTTTTATGGAATAAAGAGCTCATGAACATAAAGGTACCTAAATTCTACAAGAATAGTGATGTTCACCCTATTCAGACAGTACAGTCACTGCATTTTCAGTACTGTATAGCACTGAAGAACTTGCAGGTATCAGTCTCCCAATTAGTCTCTTACCCAAAGTAACTACTCACTAAATCCAGTGGGTGATGGTTGAGTTCTGTGTAGAGCTCTCTACATATGCAGAGCAGGCCCAAGCCCCAGTGTGAGAGTACTGTTCAAACTCAATAATGAAGTTTTCTCAAACAATTGGGTCCAAAATAGCCAGTGAGAGGGCTCAGAAGATAAAGGCATTTGTTGCCAAGTCTGACAGCCTGAGTTTAATCCTTGGGAACCAAATAGTAGAAAAAGAAATAACTCCTACCAGTTGCCCTTTGACCCCTTTCACACATGTCATGGTACACACACACACACACACACATAAAGAAGAAAGTCATTACTTAAATGCTATTGCTTGTTTTGTCCTTCTTTCAAGTAAAAGTAAAAATGAAAGTCTTCATGAGTGATGTCTTACTTTCCTGACAGACACAACCTTTGCTGTTTTGAACTTAAACAGTCAAGAAGCTAGGCTAAGGATGAGGGTATGGATCAGTGGTAGAGCACTTGCCTATCATGCTCTTGATTCTGGCTTTCAACCCCATCACCACAGGGAAAAAATCCAATGCTTCAGACAAAGGGCAAAACAAATATTAAGAATGCTAGGGTTAGCTGAGTGTGTTGGTACACCTCTGTTATTGCTGCTCTTGGGACATTGATATAGAAGAATCTGAAGTCCCAGGCTAGCCTGGACTACATAGTAACACCTTGTCTCAAACAAAAAAAAAATGTTAAATTGAGTGTTCTTACTCTTTTTGACAGTTTTTAAAAATTAAATATGTCTGAATCTAGATTTTTTTCTTCATTTTACTGAAAGAAAAACTAAGTCTGAAAGAGAAGATGACTTATCTAAGGTCACAATTCTATTTGATGTCACAACCAAAAAAGAAGCACACTTGTTCCTCAAGTACAAATAAAAGATTGATCTAGTACTAAGTTTTGTTTCAGTAATATAGGGGATATCACAGTTAATTTCCAAAGATGATTTCTACTATGTGGCATAAATATATTTTGATAGATCAAGATATTCTACGGAAATTGGAGAAGGAAAAGATTCTCGTCTTCACACCATCCAGAAGGGTCCAAGGCAGAAGGGTGGTCTGCTATGATGACCGCTTCATAGTCAAATTGGCTTTTGATTCTGATGGCATCATTGTGTCCAATGACAACTACCGAGATCTTCAAGTTGAAAAGCCAGAATGGAAGAAGTTTATAGAGGAGCGCTTGCTGATGTATTCATTTGTGAATGATAAGTGAGTTTCTTTCTAGTAAGCTCTAAACAGCTAAATGGAAATTACTAGTAGCAATTCATTACATTCCAATAAACATATACTGAACACTTATTGTATACTATGAATTATGCTGGTTGCTACACGGATAAAAGACGGAATAGGAAGCAGGACTCAGCATCAAGGGGCTTAAAGTATATGAGAAGATAGGTAGAAATAGGGGAGAGAGAAAATTATGACAACATGTTAAAATTGCTTTATCTTTTGAAATGAATTTTACAGAATAAAGAGGGCTGCTGGGTATGACATGTGAAAGGTACACATGAATGAATCTATGAAGGTATAACAGTGGCTGGTGTTCTGGGGTAAACCAACATTCATGGCAGTATGACTGGTGCATACAGTCCACGAAGGGATGATGCACAAGGAAACAATTCCTTTCTGTGTGATCAAGTAGGAACAATGGGAAGAGATACTGTCTTGACAGAAGAAAGAAGGGAGTTAGGAATCACAATTAGAATGCTATGACTACAGAGCAGGCAAGGAAGAAGGAAGCCTGAACTCCTTATAAAATGTGGTAGGGGCAGAAGGGGCATTCACCTCTTTCTTGTTGGCTTCCTTTCAGATTTATGCCTCCAGATGATCCTTTAGGACGCCATGGTCCAAGCCTTGAGAATTTCTTAAGAAAAAGACCTGTTGTTCCTGAACATAAAAAGCAACCATGTCCTTATGGTGAGTATTTCTGGAGAGAATTAAGTTCTGAATGAAGGAAAACATACAGATTCTTTGAATACCTTTCCTTTCCAGATTTCTCTTTCAAGAGAGAAATCTTGGCTTGTCTACTTTCTATGAGTGAAAATCTGTGTCTTCATGTACTATCAATTAGGTACATAAAGAAACATCTTAGAAACTGCATGAGAAAAAAAAGTAACCAGAATTGAAGAGGAGATTAGTTGTCACTTGTTAATATTACAAGTTGTGTCTTGTTAAAATGTGCTCTGGATGCCCAAGTCCTGAGTGATGTTGCTAGGAGTGAGGACAAACAGAGCTGTACAGCCTATGGAAGCAGAAGGGCAATCCCAAAGGGTCGAGCCCAAACAAGATCATGTTTCTCAGGCAGGTGACTACACCTTTGGTCAATTAATTATACCATTTTTTTCTGATTTGCACTTAGTGACCTCCAAATTTCGTTTTCATTTGTATTTCTAAAATAGAGTTTTTAAGTGTTCTGGTGCTCTTACCAAAGTCTCCCTGATACAAAGTTTGTGAGCCTAATAGTGCAACATGAACTGCTTGGTCTGAAGCTATTTAGGATGTCTGTTTTCTGAATAATCACTTGTTGAGGGGTGTGTTCTTGTTTCTGTCTGCGATTCATGTTCAAATCAGAGTATTTTCATGTGTGCTGTCTCATTTCATCTTTACAATAATCCTGACATGGTTATGAACCTTGTTTACCAAAGAGGAAAATGAGCCTTAGAAAATAGTCACTTGCCCAGGTCACACAACCAGTAAAGGACATAGCTGGAATTGAAACAGTCTCACTGGCCTCCAAACTGGGGCTCTTCCCACAGCATCATTTGGCTTTCTGTTCATCTAGGCTGCTTCAACATACAAATTATGCCTAAGAAAAGTTGTTCATCACCAGAAAACTAAGGCTAGTCAACTGCTCAGCTCTTAGCTCTTACGCTGCAATTTCCTCCGAAGCTTTGCACTCTCACCCTCTCCCCTCACAGTATGTGGTGACTCTTTGGTGTTGTCTGTCTCTCATCTTTGTGGAGAGTTCATTTTCTGCCTTAACGCTGAACAGTATAACCCAACCTGAATGGCCAGAATGTCAGGACAATTTCTGGCACAGAGGGTTTTTACACCACTATGAGAGAGAGTCTTACTCCAAGGCATTATTTTTCAGGCAAAAAATGCACCTACGGCCACAAGTGCAAATACTATCATCCGGAGCGGGCCAACCAACCCCAGCGTTCGGTGGCTGATGAGCTCCGCATCAGTGCCAAACTGTCCACAGTGAAAATAATGAGCGAAGACACTCTGGCCAAGTGTGGCACAGGGATGTCTACGGCCAAAGGTGAGATAACCTCAGAGGTCAAACGTGTGGCCTCCAAGCGCCAATCAGATCCCAGCATTCGCTCTGTGGCTGCAGAACCTGAAGAGTGGTTGTCCATCGCCCGTAAACCTGAGGCCAGTTCTGTCCCCTCACTTGTGACCGCTTTAAGTGTCCCTACAATTCCTCCCCCCAAAAGCCATGCAGTGGGTGCACTCAACACTCGTTCAGCCAGCAGCCCAGTGCCAGGGTCCTCCCATTTTCCCCATCAAAAGGCCTCTCTGGAACACATGGTCAGCATGCAATATCCCCCTATCCTGGTTACCAACAGCCATGGCACCCCTATTAACTATACTGAGCAATACCCAAAGTTTGAGACCATGGGGGACCATGACTACTATTCAGTGTTAAGCGACTTCTCCAAATTGAGCATCAACAGCATGCATAATCATGAGTACTATATGGCTGAAGCAAACCAGGGGGTATATGTTCGGAATCCTAGCCTATGTACTGACAGTCACATGAGCCATACCAGGAATGACAACTATTCCTCTTACAACAACTTGTACTTGGCTGTTGCTGATGCCCATCCTGAAGGCACTTTGAAGCTGCACCGCTCAGCATCTCACAACCATCTTCAGCCGTTTTCCCATGGTTACCATGAAGCCTTAGCAAGAGTGCAGAGTTACAGTTCAGAAGATTCCAAGCAAGCACCCCACAAGCAGTCAGTCCCTCACTTAGCTGTGCATGCTCAGAACTCAGCAACTGGAGCACACTCTGGCTGTCCTGGAGACTACACCATGTCTCCCAATATCCATCCTGTGGGGCCCTCCCAGCCAGGCCGTGCTCTAGTGATGACTCGAATGGACAGCATTTCTGACTCCCGCCTCTATGACAACAACCCCATGAGGCAAAGGCGGCCTCCTCTGTGCAGAGAACAGCATGCTAGCTGGGACCCATTGCCCTGTACATCTGACTCCTATGGATACCACTCCTATCCCTTAGGTAACAGCCTCATGCAACCATGTTATGAACCAGTCATGGTAAGAAGCATGCCTGAAAAAATGGAGCAGCTTTGGAGGAATCCTTGGGTTGGAATGTGCAATGATGCCAGAGAGCATGTGATACCAGAGCACCAATATCAGACGTACAAGAACCTCTGCAACATCTTCCCTTCTAATATTGTTCTTTCAGTGATGGAGAAGAATCCCCATACAGCAGATGCTCAGCAGCTGGCAGCCTTGATTGTTGCCAAACTTAGGGCTGCACGTTGACATGACACAGGACTTATTCCTTTACATAAATGAGTACTAATCATATGTGATAATATAATTCTAATAAGTAATAATTTGTGTTGTACTTTTAAACTTACAGAGTGTTTATATCATTTTAGTACATAACAACTCTGTGAGATAGATCTTGGTAACATCTATTTTATAGAGAAGGAAACTGAAGCTTGATGAGATTAGCTGACCTGCCAAGGTCATACTGCTAGTAAATGACCAAGTCAAGACACAAATCAAAGTTCTCTGGCCCAATGTCCCATGCCCTTTTCCACTGAAGTATGGAGGTAATGGAGGACAAAACCCAGGTTTTGTCTACATGCAAGAAACCCCAAAGGATTTCATTAATATTGCTTTCTTTTCTAGTTTTTTGTTTTTTTGGTTTTTTTTTTTTTTTTTTTTTTTGAGACAGGATCTCTCCTCGTAGCACAGGCTTTCCTGGAACTTGCTATGTCAACCCAGGTTGGCCTTAAACTCACAGAGATCCACCTACCTCTGTCTGCAGAGTGCTAGGATTGAAGGTGTGTACCACTACACCCAGCTACCAGTGTTGTCTTAGTCATACATTCCATATTATAAAGTATGGATAATCTGTCAAATTTAAAGAACAAATATACGAGGATCAGATTGTATTGTGAATTAACCTTTTAAGAGTTTTATAATAGATATTTAAAACTAAAAGTAAACACAGATTTTATTGCATGGATATCTGATCATTCAATATCTTTAGCCAAGTATAGGGTCACATTGAAGCTTCTAGAGATATAGTTGAACCCTCCTCTTAGCAATTCTACTGCATGTATGAATTTATATATTTGTTTTGAGATGTGTTTGTATCTCTGGTATCAATTTTTCTATTGTGATAATAAGACTGGTAAGCTCTACACAGTCTATAGTTTACACCTGTATAGATCACAAATACAACTCAATGATTTTTGTCATATTTTATAGTTTCAATTAGATTCCAAAGTAAAATCACATGACAACATTTAAAGCTTTGCCTTCTTAAGCACCATATTTCTTTTATATATTTTACTTGACCACATTTATTAACCATTCTTAATTTTCAAGTCTCCACCTTAGCAAATTAGGGGTCAAGTTGGAGCTTTCTATAGAGGAGGTACTCTATAAGCGCATATTCAACACTTAGTTTGTATATGATACACAAGTGCTAAAGAGCTGGACCAGAACCAAGGGACTCCCAACCAGAATCTACTTCCATTATCCCAGGAGGGATGGCATTATGTGATAACTACAGAGTTTGAACTTCTGGCCAATTCAACATTACAGGACAAAGTACAATGAAAGAGAGTGCATAACCATGAATACCACTCTCTTGTTGTCCACCACATGAGCAATAAGATCAGTCATTGATAGAGCAGAATTCCTTCCTTTAGGAAACAAAACCAGGGTATTTTCTAGATGGCAAAAGAGCAGCTTCCAAAGGGGAATGCTCTGCTATGCACTTCAAATCCATGCAAAGAGGGCACACTGGGTGTTAGTTAATTCTGAGATGCATTATTAAAGAGGGTATGACTTTTGGGTCAGGCAGCACCATTTGCACAATTTGAATCTACTCTGGGTAGAATTCATTTGTAGCTACATGTCTCTACAAGAGGTATTTATTGTTTTGTTTTAAGATGCACTAAATGAACCCTTCTTTCTGAATCCATTGTATATTTCAACATTTTGAACAATGACCAGCTCACTCTGAAGCTGGAACTTACTAACTTCTACAGTCCTTTTTCATGAGAGTTGAGAAGGCCTGGCCTTGGCCTTTTGTTTCTTTGTGAGGTGTAATACTGCCTATAAATATTTCTTACTGTGAAACACTCTGAATGTGAGGCTATAGTCAGGGTTGTTTCTGGTGGTTTGAATAATGGCATACATGCTGCTTTCCAGCTTTCTCTCTCCGTGAAAGTTGATGAATAGTACAATATCCACTTAGCCACAACTTTACATTTATATTCTCCTACCTGTTAATTGTTCAATTCCCCAGTATACTGATAAAGTGTAGTAATATTTCCTATCAGGTAGGTCCATACCAACTGACAGTTGTCACTGCAGTGCTTCCTATCTCTCCGAAGCATCACTTCCTACCTGAACCTCCTAGACCTTCTAAATCTGCCCCTTGACTAAATCAGGGTATTTGACAATCTCAGATCATTCTGATGCCTTTGTACCAATTAGTTTATCTTTTCCTACCAATGACACTGCAGTGTCCATTAGCTTCCCAACATACAGGGAAGCACAGAATTCGTCTTGTCAGCTGCAATTCATCTGGAATAAGTTCATGTTTAAAATGCAAAAGAATTGTAAGCTCCTCCCAGTAGGGAAATTTTTTAAGATAGCATATGGATTTTTTTTAACTAAGAAAGGATCGCCATTCTTCTCTCCTTGTAAAATGTGTATGAACCAAAGCAGCTAAGAGCAATGCCTCAAATAACCAGAAATGACCTTTTGTTGATACAAATTGTATCTCTTTTCTCCTGATTGTATAGAAACAGATATACAAAACTCATCTTAAACTATGTTTAGTACTTAATTTTCACCATATTTGTGGCACTGTGTGTCACAGGAAAGTAGCCCAGGGGTAACGAGGGAGCTTTTATTTCCAAAGGGCAGTAGTAGTTTATAGACAAATACAGTTTTCATGGCCTCTTTATTGTTAGATGCACAACTACTGTGTGTACAATCTGCAACATTGTGATTCTCTTTAGCCTATTAAATTTAATATATCCTTATAAAGGGGATTTTTATAAAGTGTCAATAGTAATAAACCATATGTAAGAATCTTTAATGGAGCTGTATAATTATGAATGCATAAATCCAATGTGGTTCTTACATAAGAGCAACATTTTTTATATCACGATCTGCACACTTCTTGACTTTTCCATTTTGTCTATAATTATAAAATAGCAAATAAAGAAGAGCATTGAGACCTCGTTAGCACCCTTCAAGGGGCTAAGTGTGTGTCCTTTGGGATGCTTACCTCCAAGTATACAGCAAGGGTGAAGGCACAGTGTTCTGTGTGGTTTTCCAGAAGCAGCGGATTCTGTAAGAGGTGCTTTGGAATTTGAACTCCTTCACTGATTTTCTGACCTCATAGCAAACCTCTGCCTGCTCAGGCCTTAGACTTTGTAGATTTTCTGATTTTCATTTTCTTGTTGACTTTATTATTGTTGTTTTCATTTCCACCTAAAGGAGAGATGTGACTCTGGAGGGGCATGGTCAACCCAGGGCACCCTTTCTATATGACAGCTCAAAGACAAAGGAGCCTTTCCAAAGGTAACATGTAACAACTGAACTCACTTAAGGTACCAGGTGTGGAAGGGAAAATGATGAATGACTTACAGAAATGGCCTGTAAAACTTTTCTCCTAAGTAATGAAGCATGATTTTTCTCCCCCCTCTTATTATCTTAACCCCTTTTAGTTTCTAAGAGACACCTTCCCTGCAATCCATCTTTTCATTTTGGAATAAATAACCTTTATAAAATAATTCATTCATTAGTATCTATTAATCTTTGTTCCAGTTTCCTTCTAATATGGAACAGTTCATTGTGAAGAGGCTCTCAGTTAACATTCTGTCTGTGCTCTAAGTGTGCAGCTTTGTACAAAGGCCCTTTAGGAGGGCCGACAATTTCAATGGTTTGTTCTGTTCTGTAAACCAGGTTTAGATTTGCACAGGGAAAGTAATGCCAAGTTGTCCAAAGAGCCCTGCTCAGGTCTCCTCCTAACCCTTCTCTTGCTCCTCTGAGTTTGCTTCTCTTCAGGTATGAAACTGGGGAGTGCATAATCTTCGACCGATCAAAATGGCACTAGTGTTAGTTTTCATTGGAAATAAAATCAGTGTATTTCTAGAACTTGCTTGTCTAAAGTAGTCAATGCCTCTGTGAAGACTCAGCATATTTGATATCTATTGTATTATAGCTAGCTATACACATAGGCAGATTGACTATTTTTTTAGTCCTGGTTTGTGTATCATTGAGCTATAGTAATTTGTTTTATCCATTTGTGGGATTAAACAGTATTGTTTAATGGTTGTAAACTTTTTATAAAACCACTTTGGGTTTCTTATTTGACCCAAACATAATGTAAGTCTCAATGACAAAATACAGAGCCAACATGAGGTGAGTGAAAATATAGCCCTTCTCCCATTTTGTCTGCCTCTAGGATGCATGTGCAATGCTTTATACAATATTCTCACTAGCATGAATGTACTTACTTCTTCATGAGGTTTTTGTTTCACCTATCAATGTGATGAAAATGCTGTATTGTTGACAACAATGAACTGTAAACCCATTTACTGCATAAACTATTTGTCTACTAATCACTAATGGCTCTTTCTTTAAGAACATCAGCAACAAAAGTCAATATATACATACTCCAATTTGTTCCTGTAATGTATGTCATTTCAATTTGCATTGTTAACTAAATAGGACATAGATTCCCAGTATAATCCCTCCCAGAGTTCACCTGAAATTTACCAAAGTCTAAGTTTTGCGTTGTTTCTTATAGTTCTATTGGCCAAACCTAGTCTTAAAAATGCTAGGTAAGCATTCTACTACTGAACTGCATCCTCAGCCCTTAGTGTGATGAGAGCCTTGTTATGTACCTCAGACTGAACTTGAACTTTATACACAAACACACACTTGTATATGGCCATGACCTCTCAGTTCTGACTTTGCCTTTCAAATACTAACACTATAGGTGTGCTTGAGAAAAAATCATTTTCTTGCTCTTTATTTTTTCACAAATGTTTGCTTGTGGTCACTAGTCACATATATAAAACATGATATGCTTCAGAAAAACAATTTGTTCAGTATTTATTGAGGGCCACTCATGTATCAGGCACTGTTTTATATACTTATAATATGGCACCCAATGTGGAGTTCTCATTTTAAGTGGACTGCTGGTTTTTTTTTTTTCAGAAAACATTTGTGTATGTATTGTACATAGTGTATGTATACGGTGCATACAACATGTATAGGAACACACACCTTTGTGCACATACGGAGGCCAGGAAACCTTGAGCATTTTCCTTTATTGCATTCCACCTTACTGCCTTGAGACAGGATATCTTAGTGAACTGGAATCTCACCATTTTGGCTATGCTGGATGCCTAGGAAGCTCTTGAAACACAGCTGTCATCTCCTTTAATACTAGGGTTACAGGCATGTGCAGCTGTGCCTTGTGTTTTATATAGTTGCTGGGATTTGAACTAAGATCCTCAAGCATTCTTATCTACTGAGCCATCTCTCCAGATCCTGAAAAGCATTTTCTGATCTATCCTGTTACGTATGATCTTTATAAGTTTCTGAGGTAAATATAAAGAAAATGGCATGATTTGCCCAAGGTTGCTCCAATTAAGTAGTAGGGCATGCCTGAAAGATATGTTGTTAGGCAGCTTGTTCCTGTCTCCCAGCGCATCTCAAACTCCATTTTGCATCAAAATAATCCCATCTGTGCTAAAACCATAGAATGTGGCCTATTCTTCAACCTTTGATTCACATCAGGAGTAGAGTCTAATAATCTGCATCTATAAGGCTCCCAGATGATGTTCAAGAAAACAGTTATTCTACACCAACCTAACAACCACTCTCTTTCTGGCCATGGGTAAATCACTTCTCTTTTGTCTGTCTTAGTATCTCAATGCACTTAAAGAGGGGGTAGGTTAGGGGTCTAAGAAAAAAAGAATCTCATTATATCAGAAAAAATAGGTTAAAAATGACTGTGTATATACTATGGGGGCTGGACACCAAATAAGAACTATTACTTTTAAACCTTTTTCTAGCAGAAAATCTAATCTTTAAAAAGCAGTATCATGTAAGTTCCCAAATCATATGCAGTAAAGTGAGAGTTACTCTGATGTAGACTAGGACTAACCATAAATATCTATCCTTAGACTGTGGAATATGTATCCACACATAGTTCTTCTCCATATTTAAGCTAGAAGTGTCTTGATGATCTTTCAGGCTTTGAGTTTCCAATATGCTAGAAAACCTTTAGCCCTTGCCATTGTGCGGAGAGCAGCATTGGGAAAAAAAAGAAAAAAAAAAAACTTTGTATTAACCAAAGCACAAAGCTTGCTTTATCAATACCTGTTTGATTACATGGAAAAGTCTGTTGTGCTGGTAGACTCATGGAATGCTTTTAAGTCTAACAAAAATTAGACTAGCTCCCTTGAAAAGCAATAAATCAGATCAAGATATATAGATAACAGATATATACACACAAAAACACATACACATAAATGTATACATGTATATATATATGTTATACACATATTTATATAGTATTCTTTCAGATGCCATACACTTTTGAAGGGTTGAAACTCAAGTTAGAACCCTTGTGGAAGTTTGGTGATGAAAATACTTGCCTACTATGCCTGAGGCTCTGGGTACCATCTTCAGCTTGGAGTGACTTGGGGGCAGGCAGGGCACAGAACACCTTTACTGGGTTCTGAAACAGCATTTTGAACATAAGGTTTCAACATTTCTTAGAACAGCTATTTCCAGAAATCCCTTAAGGTACTTGGAAGAGGCATAAGTAACTCTGTCTTTCCTTATCAGGTTAAAGGTTCTACTCTGATCTCTTTTCAGCTAAGGGCTAATGTATGGCAAAGGTAGTGCCTATGTCTCTTGGCAACTAGGGTCTGATGTAGAATAGGCACTGAGGTAAGATGAATGAAAATTGGGTGATCATAGGACAAGGGTTGACATTACTAAGATATTTCTTACAGGTCCAAACTCACTGCAGATGTATACTGTATCTTTTCTATGCCAAATGACAAAGAAATTACAAAGTATAACATATTTCCAGCTTTCAATTCCTGTTTGTTGCTCACTAAAGGAAAAAGTGGATCTTCCTCCCACTCCCTGCTACCTCCCATCCCCACAAAGCCCCATGCCCCAGTTGTTCACTGGTCTCTATAGCCAGCTATGTCTCTTTTTTGGGTCCTGATGCTTTTGAGTAGGCTTGCCCTCATTATAGGGGACAAATGCAGAAATAAGTTTAAGGAGCCATGCAGAAGCCTATAGTCTACCTAGGAAACCAATCAGTCTAGCCAGGAAAGCAATCATTATTGGTATACTTAATAGGCCCCAGGCTCAAACCTCTACTCAAAAGCCTTGTTACCATCTCACCATTTATAGAATAGCCACAAAGTACAAGAACAGTTACACTGGTCTATCTCAGAAGACACATCCCTCATCTCACAAACACCATGACAAAAATCTATTTATTATTTTTCAAAACAAAAGAGAAAATCTGGGGGAAAATTCAAATTTCCTTTGTGGTGGAAAGCTGGATTGATAGAGCTGACCTCGCAGGTTGTCCAGTCTGTACCATGGATGGACTCTGGACTGAACTGTGACTATAACAGGGCTGCAAGGACACTTGCATCAGGACAGCCATCAGAAAAGCTGCAGGCCAGCTTTGAGCCCGTGCATTTGTCCCTGATTCCAGAGAAGGCCCTCCAAGTTGCTGCTGTTGCTGCTGCTACTGCTGCTGCTGGAGTTGTTACTGCGTCCACAATAACTTAGGCTCCGGGTGCTGCAGAGAAAGTGGCAGTGAGTCAGTGGAAGGGGCAGCTCTAAACTTGGGAGGAGCTAAGAGAACTGGACTTGTGTGTGCCTGTGGGAAAAGCCAACCTTCTGCCTGTCTTTATAAGGAAGACATAGGAGCTATTCTGACAAATGATTGTAGGTAAGACCCACTGTCTTCTGCCTCTGTCCCATTCTTGTCCATTGCTGTCCCCAAAAGAAGGAAAGGAAGAGTAGAACTTCTCAAACTTCAGAAACATTAAGCAGAACTGCAGTACAGAAACTAGGGTAAATCCCATGGAGAGCTGTATTGCTTAAGATTAAGAGATAGAGGTCCCACCTCAGGCCCAGGAAGATAACTGCCTCAGGAGGACCTCTTTCCAAGGTCCTAGAGCTTAAGACCCAAAGGACAGTGGCCTGAATTCCTCCCACATCTAATAGATAGTTAGGGGGCTCAATATGAAGCTTGGGATATAGAATTAATGTAACTCAGCTCCACCCCATATTTTAAGACTGCTTAAGGTACACAAGTACCCTCTGTGTTCCTAACTTAGCTCAGAAACATTTTTGAGTTTCTGCTTCTTGTAGACCAACTGTCCTTCCTCCAAATGAGGTGTTATCTAGCTGAGAGGTAAGCCATCAGCCTTCAGTCAGGCAGATCTATAGTTTACTATAGGTGAAAAAAACTTAAAGATCATCTAGCCCCACCCCTTCCCATCAGCCACAACTTTACAGACAAGGAAAGTGAAGTCCAGAGTTGAGTAAGAAAGAATCTGCCCAAAGTCACACACAGCGAAGGAAAGGGTAAAGCCAAGAAAAAAAGTAAGGGTGGGCATTGTTTACCAACTAATAACAGACAGGGACTATAAAGCTGGGCCAAGTCAACAGCTCTATCAGCCCATACTTCTGTCTTTATACCCTGGCACCCACTGGGCCAAGCTTTTCTAGGGCCAGGTAAGTTAAAAAAGGGTGCCTTTTACAATGGAATCCTACTTCCAATTGGCTTTCCCAGGCACCTCCTCTATTCATCTGCTTCTGAGGCACTTGAGTTCTAGAGGCCTCTCTCAGAATGCCCAAGTGAAGGGGAATTCAAGTCATCTCCTGAGGAATAAGCAAGCAGAATAGGAATGGATTCTCAATTCCAATGGCCCACAGACAAATGCATACAGAGACCACTTGTATACAAACTGGACTCAATCTAGAAGAGGTATCAAATCATTTGTGTAGCTACTTCATTGCTTCCCTATACTAAGGTAAAGGAATTCTAACTAGGACACAACCACTGACTCATCCGCCCCATTTTGTTTCCTCTTCATCCATCAGGTGGTAGTCAAATGGCTAAGAAATCCTCCTGCCACAGGTACTCACCTATTGCTAGACTTTCGAGGTTCTAGCCGATGCTGTAATACAGGTTGGTCCAAAAGATACATGGTGTCATAATTATCCAACACAAGCTCTGTTGGGTCGTCAGTCTGACCTGGCATTCGGCCTAAAGGGAATGTACCCCATCGAACATCTTCTGCAGAACAAAGAGAGGTGGCAAAAGTCAGGTTATAAAAAGTCAAAAGTATACTCAGACTCCCATCTTACCTAGTCAGAATGGCAGTCATTAAAATAAAGTAACAATAAACGCTGGTAAAGATATGGAAAGGAAACTCTCAAACACTGCTGATGGCAATGTAAACTACTCTAGCTATTGTGAAAGTCAGGATATAAGTTTCTCAAAACAAACAATTAACAACAACAAAAACCCAGAATACCATATTTACCCAAAGGACTTAATATTCATAGTAGCTCAACCATGGAACCAACCTAGGTGTTCAAGAACAGAGTGAATAAAGAAAAGATGACATATAAAATCAAAGGTTTTTTCAGCTCTAAAGAAGTAAGTCACATTTGAAAGAAAATAGATGCAACTGCAGAAAACCATATTAAGTAAGCCAATCTCAGAAAGACAAATATCATGCTTTTATTCGTGGTTTCTAAAACTTATATAGATGCATAAAATAATGTGTTATATGTGACATTAAAGCACACATTTTAACTGTCTAGGTGAACCAATGAAAGAGGATAAATGAGGATAGGGAGGTTTGATGGTGAACATGTTTAACATACAACATACACTTTCATGAAAACTTAAAAGATTAATTTAGAAATACCAAATAAAAATATTTACAGAAAAAAGTAAGCTGATGAGCTGCTTTTCCTACTGGTACATAGGCCCACTCCCCTGTCTACCTACTCAATCTTCTTAGCATGGGCTTTCTACAGATCCCTAGGCTCTGTCCTCACTGTTAGCACTTGTCAGGAATAACCCTCTGTATATCTTTACACTCCATCCCCTCAGCAATTACAACTCTTACCACCATGTTCCTACATGATACACACAGCTACACATTTTCATTCCTTCTCATTCTTCTCAGGTAGATCACCACATAAAGACATCTTCAGATGTGGCTGTTAACTCAATGCATTAATTACTAGAAATCTCAGAATTCTCATAGCATGCATGCTCCATACCCACCAATACCAAAGATTATCTGATTAAAATTGTTTATGTATCTATACCCCCCATGAAGTGTTTGAATGCCATATCCATTCTTAGTGACCTTGCCCAAAGATACATACATACATATAGGGAAAGGGAGGAGAGACGGGAGGAGGGGACGAATGAGAACAAGGTGTGAAGAGGGAAGAACTTAACATCATAACCTTTCCTAATTCATAATCTAAAACTTCCCCAAAACGTATATACATGAAGATGTTTCACTTTAGGATGAAACTTAATTCTTCCTGTCACTATGTCTCTCGATGTATGACATTTTAGCCTTGGGTCAATTTTTTATGCAAAAATCATAGAAGCCACTCAAGGACAGTTGTTCCTATGTTATATATAATGTATCAAATTATCATATTGTATCTCATAAATATACACAATTATTTGTCAATTAAAAAGAAGGGCACATGTCTGTTGTAGTCTGAAGTTGCTGATATGTTCTGGTCTAGCCCTGAGGTCTGGACTCATCTGCAGCCCTGCTGTCACTTAGCTTTAAATAATGACTTAGATATTTATATTAATTCTAAACTGTTTGGCCTATGGCTCAGGCTTATTGTTAGTTTTTGCATCATAATTTATTTCTATAAATTTGTCTTTCCATGTGGCTCATGGCTTATCTGTATTTTATTATATATTGTTTTTTGAGCAGTTGGATTGCATTTTTTGTGACTCTGCCTTTTTTGTATCTGTTTAGATTTTTTCCCTGTTTTTAGCTGTTTTGTTATAGTCCAAAACAATTTAGTATTTAATGGTATTTACAGCATATATAAAGACATCTGACATTATCTTTTGTCTAATCAAACAGTTTAAAAAAATACACAGTAAAATTATATATAACAAAACAGCTATCAATAAAGAATGTCAGAATTTATAGTTTATTTAGTAAAATCAAAGAAAATATTTTATTATTTATTTATCTTTGTGAGTCTAAAGTTTTACATCTACTTTACTTTTTATTATAACTAAGGAAAACTGTCTAGTTTTTAACCTAATCAAAGATCACAGAAGGATATATGCATTGTAACCCATTTAGAGGTTTGCTTTATCTGAATTTGTTTTATTGCATATTTTTAATCATTTTTTTAGCTAGGAGTTTTTAAAATGCTAAATTGTAAAGCACTGCTTTGGCTGCTGGCTCCTCCCTGCTTGGCAGAGGTCCAGAGTCATGCTTACCTTCCTAATTTTGGGAAGCAGTATTAATATTGTGAAGCTTTGTTTTTAAGCTCATGGTTGTGCTCTCAAACTTGAGAAGCCTCTCTGTATCACAGCCCTTGAGAGAGAAATCAGCCACACTGAACGGCTTATGACAGCTGGCTCCATCTGCATCTCTCAGGTTGCTGCTGGGAGACGCAGCACTGAGACTGACACTAGGAAGCCCAGTGTGGCTCTTTTTTTTGTATTTAGAATTTTTTAAAAAGTGTTTTTAGGTCTATTTGGTTCAATGCCCCATGTTGGGTACCATCTGTTGTAGTCTGAAGTTTTTGACCTGTTTTGACCCAGCCCAAGGTCTGGACCCACCCTCAGCCCCACTGTTGCTTAGCTTTAACTAATGACTTAGACATTATTAATCATAAACTGGCTTAGGCTTACTGTTAGCTAGTTCTCTCATCTTCACTCATTTTTATTAATTTGTCTTGCCACATGGCTCATGGCTTACCTGTATTCATTACATATTACTTTGGGGGCAGCTGGATTTCGTCTCTCATGGCTCCACCCTCTCTTTCCTGCATCAATGCTTGGATTTTCTGCCTGCTTTCTAAACTGCTCTGCCATAGGCCAAAACAATTCCTTTATTAACCAATGGTACTCACAGAATACACAAAGACATCCCACATTACTTGCCTAGTCTGAGTATTTCCTGGATTTGATTCCCAGAATTGTACATATACAAAGAGAAGAGCTATCCATCTATCTGCACATTTCCCTAATCCTGGCCCTTATAAGAACTTGTAGTATTTATCACTCAACAATATCTAATGATCTTTATCAGCCAATAACTCAGATATCTTCACACACAAGGGTCACTCTCATAGGTTCTCTCTAGCACTGAGTTAACCATTCCCACCACTAATATTTCCAAATTTATGTATATTATTGCTCATATCTCTTTAGCCTGACATCCTTATACATGTTCCCTCAGTGACAGCACAGAGTCAATTCTAAATGTCTCACTGCCTAGTCAAAAACCCTTCTACAAATTTTCATCCTCCCTCACAGACATCTGCTGGATCTCATGGGTCTTAGTTGATTCTGCTTTCTCTTCAGAAAACATATACAACACTATGGCCCATTAGAGATTCTCTTCACTGCCCCTACTTTTCTCTTACACACATATCTAAGCCCACCCCACCCCACCCCACAGACACAACTGTTCCTGTGACAATCCCTCTCCCTTTTGCTATTTACGAAGATCCCCAACCTCAGCCTTCCTTGCCCTAAGAGATTTTTCTGTCAGTATGCTATGATTTACCTATCAGATGTGGGGACACAAACACACACACACACACTATTTGCCCCTGACACTCCCATTCAAGAGATTTATACCACAACCACTCCTGTCCTCATAGGGCAAAGGCTACAGCTCTCCCCATGAACTCATTCATTGACTCTTGATTCTATCTTACTCCTTGCTAGGTCCAGCTGTTCTCCCTTTCGGCAGGCTTCAGCACACAGACCATACCCCTGCCTCTGGTTTCCATGGGCATGCAGATATGTACTACCCCATATTGACTGTTCTATTTGGTCCATGTCAGCCTCCCTTAAGGCTCTTCCTCCTTAGACTAAATGTATTTATTCAAAAGACTACTCTCAAAGATGAAGATTCACACACTTCACACTTCATCATCAAACCTCCTCAGCATCCCCTTCTAGGCTTCAATCTCATAGACTTGGATAACATCTAAAATATGAACCACTCTATAATTTCTTTTGATCTCCAGTTTCTCTGACTTAATGCCCTTGGTTCCAATATAAACAGCAAACTTAACACCAGTCAGCCTCCCTATGTACACAGAAAGCACTTTAATGTACATGAAATCATACCCTAATACATATATGGCCCAGACTATCACATTTTTCTGCTCTTATTTCCTAGAGCTCACACAGAGGTACTTATATGTGCTACTGATATGAAACTTTGATCTGTCTGACAGTGGTCCCTGATGTTTGTTTATATACTCCAGTCTAAGAGGGAAGCCACTTGCCATCCATGTATCTGGTTGCCTAAGTCTTGCCATATCCTATCTACATCTTGCTCCTTTCTTATCTATACTCTAGGGTAAAGGAAAGCCTCAAGAGCCTGCCAACAGAGCACAATGGTATGAAACCAAAATTCCATCTACCCAGGAGGCAGAAATAAGGGAATCACATGAACCCAAAAGAACAGCAGTGTAGGCAACATAGTGAGATCTCCATCTCCAAGAGAAGTAAAGCTGGAGATAGTGGGACATACACTCAGAAGGCTAAGGGCACAGGGATCTCAAGTGTGAGGTTACATTGTAACATTTATCTTAAGAGATGTGGGAAGAGAGGTAGAGGGAGACTGAAAGCAGAGAAGGAGCCAATCAAGAATTGAAGGAATCAATGACAGAAAGTAAGTGGGTTTAAGGGCTACTTACCAGAGCTTACTTGCCATGGTGAACCCTGCAAAGCCTCTCTTTTCCTGGAAATGACTCTAGTATGCTCAAAAAGGTAGGATTCTTTCATGAGTGAGAAAGCCCCCAAATCCATTCTGTGTTCTTCATCATCATCATCATCGTCATCGTCATCGTCGTCGTCATCTTCATCATCATCTTCATCCTCATCCACTACTTCTTCTTCTTCTTCTTCTAAGACATCACTTTCCTCCACATCTTCCTCCATCTGATCTTCAAAGATAAACTTTTGGTCTTCTTCCTCATCCTCATCCTGTTCCTCCTCAATCTCCTGCTCCTCCTCCTCAATCTCCTTTTCCTCCCCTTGCTTGGCATCCTTAAGACTGCCTTGCTCCTTCTTTTGAACATTTTCTTCAGACTCACAGTTGGTATTGGATGTTTGTAGGTCCTGATGTAAGGTATCCAATGTATATGGACTTTTACCAGTGGAAGAGGAACCTACGCTTGTCTTTGCCGCACCATTCTCTCCATTCTGAGTATAAATGGAACAGATGCGCAGCAGCTTCTCCTGCTCCCCATCTGGCAAGACCTGTCCCATGGCTTTGAAGACTCTAAGCAAATGGAGGGATGGAGTAGAAAAAGGTCAAGGTCTCAAGTCAATTCACAGCTCAACATTCTGGGGTTTGAACTTATTCTCTGAACTTCCACACCTGCCTCTGAAAGGCAGCACAACAGAGCAGAGAGAATGCAGAACATGACCATGTATGCTAGGCCAGCCCTCTGCTACATCTTTATGCTTTACTTCTATTCTCCAATGTCTAGTGTGCTTGGGAGGAGAAAATAAGAAAGCTCACCTAGAATGCCTGGCAGAGTATCTGGCACACAGTGACAGACAATGAGTGATAGCTATTGGTCTGTACTGAAACACTACATAAATATACAAACTAGACTAAATGGGCATACAGGGCTGGCAATCAGAATAGGAGAACATTCTTTCCTTTGGACCTAACTGAGGAATCTGTCCTGAGGGCCACTGATATGGTAGAGAGTGTGCTGGGCTTCTTCTGTATATGAAACACAATGCGTGATTCCTTATGGGAGCAGCTACAGCCCAGCCTGGAATGGAGGGGAAGAAAGAGAACAGCAGCAGTTGACGAGACAAAGCAAATGTGGAAGGGAGGCCTGATGAGCACTATGAACTCACTGTGCGTGCTAGAGGAGCTAACGGGAAGCAGAAAAGTACAAGGAGGGAGCAGAGACTGGGGAGGGCTACATGTAGGTGAGGCCCAGTGGCCCAGGGACAAGAGGGAGCACATTGCCCCTGGCCAGAGTGGCTTGGCTGGAGGGCAAGGCCTGTGCTGGGGAGCTGTTAAAGAAAAGAAGGCTGGGAGGGCAGTGTGTGCATCATGGGGCGGGCCACCTGCCAACTCCGAGGACAGGTCAAAGTCACCATTGCTGAAGACCAACATGTTAGCCACATGGAGGATGGCCAGGGCAGGGCAGCCTAGAGACAGGAAGACCAGGGAGGCACCTGTTTTCACAATTCAAAACAGTTGGTTAGGGAGGATCTAGGGCACTGTTGGTAGACGTGGCAGGGAGGAAGCTGAAAAGGACAGACATACAAAGAGCACGGCTTGGTGACCAACGGGAAGGGTCCACAGA
>PVIH01018847.1:0-37219 GCA_004025045.1 Sigmodon hispidus
CTATAAGCAAAAGAAAATCCTTCCTCCCTTAGTCTTTGTAAATGATGTGGTGACAGTAACAAGAGAAGTAGCTAATACAGTACCAGTTCCACAAAACAAATCACTTTCTGTGGAAGTGATAAGGACTTCAAACTCCTCAGCTTTGAAATAGGAACTTAATTCCTAGTATTTACCTTGTGAAGTTGTTCTGAATAAGATTATGCACAAAAAGCACTTACCTACAACATACATTTTGAAAGCTTTTTGCTGGGTTTGGGTATAGGTCAGTTGGACAGTGTTTGCTTAACATGCCCAAGGTTCCACCCTATGTATGACAAAAATTATTCTTTACCAACAGAATCACTATGGGCAAGGTTTAGTAAGCAAATCCAAAGACTGCTAGTCATGTGGAGTTGACAGTCATGGGAGCATGTGAGAAACAAAATGAAATGAAATGAATAATATGACTGACAGCAGTCAGTGCTAGTCCAACAAA
Organism: Sigmodon hispidus; assembly: GCA_004025045.1. Classification (NCBI taxonomy): domain Eukaryota; kingdom Metazoa; phylum Chordata; class Mammalia; order Rodentia; family Cricetidae; genus Sigmodon; species Sigmodon hispidus. The sequence continues at coordinate 476 of PVIH01018847.1, forward strand.
GTAGACAAAAAGGGCAAATGGTGACTGGCAGATACACAGGTTGGTCTATGGAAAAGAAGAAACAAATTGTGCCGGATTATAACATTACCTCACAAGGAAGTAAAAAGCACAGGGAGAGATTCCAGACAGGACACTGTGAGAAGAAGTCTGTGTGAGGAAAGGTGAGGATTTAGAGGACAGGAAATGAAGAGGGGAAGATCAGTTTACCTCAGACCTCTCTGTATATACCTTTGGGAGTGTCTCTATGGATTTCTACAGTCTCTATGAGTCATCCTACTTATTTTTTTTAGCTCTTTTTTCTTTCATAATATTTGAAATGTTTTGTGGGCCAGAACGATGGCTCAGCAGTTAAGAACATCTGTCGCTCTCACAGAGGACTTGAGTTCAGTTCCTGCAGTGCTGGGGTGGCTCACAACTACCTGTAGATCCTGCTCCATGGAAATTGAGACCCTGTTTTGACCTCTGTAGGAAGCACCACATACATGCACAGCCATACACACACATACGTAAGTAACACATTTTAAAAAGCTTTTAAACTTCGTGTTCTTTTTCTGTACATCTTTTCCCTGCCAAGTTACCATCCTTTGCTCCCCTTTGCTTTCATATGACTCTGATTCTCCTGTTGCACGAATTCTGGTTGTAATGAAAGCCACTCAGAACCAGATAGCGGGGAAAGGTTGGAAAATCAGGGAGAGGAAACACCACAGTCAAATCTCACCCAGCTGTCTTCCAGTTTACTCAGCCTCACTCCTGGTCGCTGCTGTTTTCCTAAGCCTGCCTTAAATACCTTCTTCACCCAGCTGTATCCATCCAGGTTAAGATTAAAGGCATGAGCTACTCTATTTGGTGGTCAGCCTTGAACTCACAAAACACAGAAAGAACTCTCTCTCTCTAGAGTTATGGGATTAAAGGCATAGGTCACCACTCCTGGCTTTCACTGTGCTGGGATTAAATGTGTGTGCCATTGAAACCCAGCTGTTTGGCTTCTCTGGATCCCTGTGCTGTGTGGGTTGCCATAGCTCTGTTATCCCTGGAACTCCCAGAGCTACCTCTACCTACTTTGACTGTGGGTTGATCTCTTGATATTCCAGGTTTTATTAAATATGTAACATATCACCACATCCTCCTTTCTTTGTTTAGTGAAAGACTAAACATTTCTCAAGCATCCAGCAGATATCACTCATATTAGCATGAAATGCCCCCATATCACTCAGTAAATTTTTTTACATCAAGTCTTACTATATAGGTCCTGGTGGTCTCAAAATCCTGGGCTTGAGTGGTGTTTCCTGCCTTAGCCTCTATAATAGGTAGCCACTATGCCCAGCAATTTAATAATAAAAATGTTCTGCACCACATTTTTTGTGTTGACAATCATCATTTCTTTTTGCTATCCTCCCATTTCTTCCTTAGATACATACTATCATTATCCTTATTAAGTATTGAGTATTTATGTGGTAACATGTTCTATGCTTGAATACATACTGACTTATAAAGAAAAGAATTTTTCTCATACTTTGAGGACTAGACTGTTGAAGATGCAGATGAAGTGCTTGGTAAAAGCATACTTCTTAGTTCAGCAACAGCCACTTTCTTGCTGTGTTCTTACAGTATAGCACAGCAAAGAGGAGCAGAAACCTCTCTCCTACCTTATAGTATAAAGACACTAATCCTATTTGGGAGGACTGCATATTCCATGCTGTAATAATCCACCAGAGCCAGCTCCCTGAAATCTCTCTCACTAGGAATGAGGCTTAACATCTGAATTTAGGGGGACATAAACATTAAGCATATTATATGAATTAATTTACTTTTCACAGTAACCACAATGTAAAAACCACTATTATTCCAACTATTTAAATGAAGAAAGTAAAGTATTACTTAGACAAATTAACATATTTTAGGTCACAGGGTTAGTGACAAATGAAAGGAGTATGAGATCATTTGTTCCTGTGTTACAACATAATCAGACAAGAAAAAGAAAGCCTGAAGACTGAGAATCAGGTGTGTCTGCATATCTGATGGGATGAGCACGTCTGCTCTTGGTGTACCTTTTAAGCTAATGATAAAATTATCTCAATTGCTTAGATGATTTATTTGTAAGATGATTACCACAGGAGATTTAAGGGGACTAAAATTGGAAATACCTTCTCCATCCTTATCATCCATCCAAACACATATTTTAAAACTCACAATTCTATAAGTTATAATTTGACCCTCTGTCATAACACAGGATTTTAAAAAATTATTTTAGAGTCATTTTGTGTTGTATTATTTAAGAAAACTTTACAGTATTTAAAACATTGTAACTGTCTTTCAATTTGCTTTATTAATTTACTATTATAATATATATTTCATTTTCTTATTGTTCCTTATGTCAAGTCACTTAACATTTTAATATTTTCAGTTTTTATTATTAAAAGTAATAATGCACTTGTGATTACAGATTTTCTTTTTCTTCTACTAAAATTTGTCTTTGGAATAGAATTCTCAGAGAGGAATTGCAGTGTCAAAGGGGATAAACAAAGTTTATAGACATTATTAAAATACCTTCCCAAGGAATTGATGCTTTTTGAGTTGCAGTTTTGTTGGTGGAAGCTCATCATACATAAGACTTTCAGTTGCCATTTTTCCTTATGATTTAGTTTAGTCTTGAATTTTATTATCTTCTATTAAGTATATTCTTGCCAGAAGGAGTTATGTGAAAAATTACCAGTGAGGAGTGGATTATAAAATGTCTTTCAGATATATTTATGCTATGAGTCTCCTTTTCTTTTCAGGTCCACTTTTCTGTAATGGGATGACAGGTGGAAATGTGGTCCGTTAAGTCAGAACTGCAGTGGGAATGTTGATTCAGGGAGCATCATTGAGCACTGAAGGACCCACTGAGTGGCACATGTGTTTAGGAAACCAAAGGTAGAATTTCAGTTTGTATATGGACTAAGAAAGATCATCAGCTGCAATGAATCCATAATTCTAAGTAATGTACTATCTACCTCCCTGTCTCAGGTTGATTTTCTATTGCTGTGAAGAGGCACCATGACAAAGACAATTTATAAAAGAGTGAGTCTATCACTATCATGGTGGAAAGTATGGCAGTAGGCAGGCAGGCATGGTGCTGGAACCGTAGCTGAGGGCTTCCACCTGATCCACAAGGCTAAGGCAGACAGAGACAAAGACTGAGCCTGGTATGGGGGCTTTTGAGACTTCAAACTTTATCCCTAGTGACACAACTCCTTCAACAAGATCACACTCCAGAGTCTTTCCCACAACAGTTCCACTAGCTTGAGGACCAACCATTCAAATAGGGGAGGCTAGGGGGCCATTCTCATTCAAATCACCACATTCCCACACAAAATTTAACTTGTATTCAAAATATTTAGAACCAAGAAGTAAGAATGACAACAAAGAAGCTTGACATTCCTAGGGAAAATGGAGAGACTGAATAATCTTATTCAGAAAATACATTCCTTGTATCCAGTATTAGGCGAAATGTTTCCCCAAGCTTATCTTTTTCTATATGTGCATTAACCCTATTCTTTGCTGGGCTAAGGGTATAGCAATATATAATTAGAGCCATTGTATTGTTATACTCATTTAACAGAATAATAGTAATATGTTTTCCCTGGCCCATGACCTATCTAGTCTTAGGTTCTTGACTGCTTTAGTAGGTAAGGGTTCCATCTCAAGGAATGTCCCTTAAATCCAATCCAAAAGTAGTTTGTTACTGCACTAATATTTGTGCCACTAATGCATCAGTTTATCATAGAGGCTATTTACTATTATAAATTGCATATTTCTTTTTTTAAAATATTTATTTTTATTTTATGTGAACTGGTGTATTGCCTGCATGTATAACTGTGTAAGGGTGTCAGATCTTGGAATTACAGACAGTTGTTAGCTGCCATGTGGATGCTGGGAATTGAACTCAGGTCCTCCAGAAGAACAGTCAGTGCTCTTAACCTCTGAGCCATCTCTCCAGCCCCTAGATTGCATATTTCATAGCTGGGTAATACTGATGATTACATTTATCCTCTAATAGCATTTATAGCACCTTCTAGCACCATGAATGCTAGTTAATGGGGATGAGAACTTCTCCCATCTATGAGAAGCAATTTATCCATTTTGCATCTGACACAACTCTCACATTCCCTCTTTTTAAATATAAGCACTTCTGAGATGTCCTTAATGTAGGGAACCTACTGAAGTTGAGAGTCCAGAACAATTTACATGAAAATCAAATCCAACCCAGCAAATGAGTGATTCAGAAAATGAGCAAAAATTTTCTTTTTATTATTATTTCATATATTACATTCTGACCACTGTTTCCCCATTTTTTCTCTCCTCTTAGTTCCTCCCCCCACCTCCTCTCTCTGTCCTAGATCTACTCTTCTTCCTTTTCCCTTCAGAAAGAAGCAGGCCTCCCAGTGATATCAATCAAACTTGGTAGAACAAGTTACAATAAGACTAAACACAAATTCTCATATTGAGGATGGATGAGGCAATTCAATAGGAGGAGAAGTGTTCAAAAAGCAGGCAAAAGAGTCAGAGACAGCCCTTGCTCCCACTGTTAGGAGTTCCTCAAGAACATCAACTACACAACTATAACATATATGCAGAGGACCTATGTCCATGTATCAATTCCATCTCTGTGAGGCACTATAAGCCCTGCTTAGGTGATTTTGTAGGTTTTCTTGTGCTGTCTGTCCTTGACTCCTCTGGCTCCCACAATCCTTCCTTCCCCTTTTCTGAAGGATTTCTTAAGAAAATGAGCAGCAATTTACATTCAGCTAATCAGAACTCATGGTTGAAATACCTGCTCCCCAATTGAAATCAGTCAAGCACCCCCAACCCCTACTCTTTTTTCCTTTTAGTGAAAACAGATTGCTTTTCTCACATAATATATCTTGATTAGTTTTCTCTCCCTCTACCTAGTTCATCTCCACCTCCCCCCTCATCCAGATCCACCCCCTTTCTGTTGCTCATTAGAAAGAAAAACACAGGCTTCTAAAGGATAATAAGATGAAATATAATAAGATAAAAGAAAATCTAACACACTAAAGCAAAATGCCATGGGGGGGGGCGGTTTGCAATTTTATCTAGAGAGTCATATTTGGTTTTAGCCAAAGTACCTGTGCTATCTAGTCTCAGGTTCTTGGTCACCCATGAAGTGTTGAGTATGGGTTCCATTCCCTAGAGTGGGCCTTAAGTCAAATTGGAAATTGGTTGGTAATTCCCACAAGGTTTGTGCCACCACTGTACTATCATTGGACCAAACAGACAGACAGAAGGAAAAGAACCCAAGAAAAGACACAAGACCCACTTAATTGCACACTCAGGAATCCCATAAACACAATAAACTGGAAGCCATAATACATATTCAAAGGACCCACAGGTTAAAACGAGAGAAGAATTTATATGTAAATAACAGTTTAAAATATATATGAGGGGCTGGAGAGGTGGCTCAGCAGTTAAGAGCACCATCTGCTCTTCCAGAGGACCCGGGTTCGATTCCCAGCACCCACATGGGAGCTAACAACTGTCTGTAGTTCCAATTCCAGGCAAACACCAAGACAAATAAATAAATAAAAATTTTTTTAAAAAAATAAATAAAATAAAATAAAATATATATAATAAATTTTTTAAAAAAATTAAAAAAGAATAAACACAGACATTATGAGACAAGGAAAGCCCAGTGATGCTGTTAAGTTTACTGTTGGCCATCTACTGCTGGGCATGAAGCCTACCTTTAAGAGTAGTTTCCTGAGTGAGACTCCCTGGATGAAAAAAAAAATTTGCAAAGTGGTTATCATCTAGAAAAGGCTTTTAGATTAGGTATGGGGGCATGTGTTCACTTCTCCTTTCAGCTCTTGGGACTAAACTGATACAGACCCAGGTAGGTCCTGTGCATGCTGCCTCAGTGTCTGAAAATTGCTTCATTCATGTTGATTCAGAGGGCCTTGTTCTCCTCCCGTCCTCCATCCCCTCTGGCTCTCACACTCTTTCTGCCTCCTCTCCAGTGAGGATCCCTGAACACTGAGGCTTGGATGTAGACATCCACTGTATGGCTGAGTGTTCCACCGTTTCTCTCACTCTTTGCATCATATTTGCCTTGGGTCTTTGTATTGGTTTCCAATTTGCTAAAGGAGGAAACATCTTTGATGATGGCCAGGCAAGGCACTGATCTACAAGTAGAGCAGAATGGCATTGGGAGCCATTTTTTGCTTAGACAGTAGTGTTTAATTTCAGGCAAGGTACCTAGTTTCAGGTTCTTGGTCACCCAAGTAGTGTTGGGTATGGGTCCCATCTTCTACAGTGGGTCTTAAGTCATATCATAAATTGGTTGGTAACTCCCACAAGCTTTGTGCCATCTCTGCACTAGCATAATTTCCAGAAAAGACACCATTGTAGATAAAGAGTTTATGGCTAGATTGGTGTTTACATTTCTCCTTTGGCCTGAAAAGAACCTTTCTGTAACCAAAGATATTAGCATGTGGGAATAAAGGCTCTTTGTAGGCAGCTTAATTTTTTTCATGTTCAATAAATTGTGTATGTGTTGTCTTCAGCAATGAGACAGTGCTGTCAGTTTCTGGAAAACTGTCTTGACAATACCCTGGGTTGTTTTGTGGGGGATTTCTGTAAGGCTCCTTTGGCCAACAACTCAATTAGATGTAACCCACTCCCAGGACTAAAAGCTTCATTTGGTGACAAGAGATGACCAGCTGGGGCTCTATCTCCTATATAATTAGGCAATTTCATTTGGACTAGCTTGCATACTACCTCTCAAAAGCCCTGAATTTTAGCAGTTTCTCCTTGTATTCCCTCCCTCATCCTGCTCTTCACTTGATTCCCATTTCAGTCTTTCCTACCAATGCATCCATTACTATATATTGTATTTCCCTTTCTAAGGGAGATCTATCTGTCCCCACCTAGTCCCTTACGTTTTATGTATCCTCTGTAGTTCTATGGATGGTAGCCTTGTTACTATTGACTTAAAAGGTACAATTCACATAATGAGTAAATATCATATTTGTCTTTGTGGGTCTGAGTTACCTTATTCAGGATGACTTTTTTCTAGTTCTATCCATTTACCTATGATTTGCAAGATTTATTTTTTAAATGGTTAAGTAATACTCCATTGTGCAAATGTACCACATTTTCTTTATCAATTTTTCTGTTGAGGGACATCAAGATTGTTTCCAATTTCTGGCTACGATGAATAGAGCAGTAATGAACATGGTTGAGCAAGTATCTGTAGGTTAGAATGAAGTAATCTTTGAGTATATGCCCAAAAGTGGAATAGCTAGATATTGAGGTAGTTTGATTCTCATCTTGGAACCACCACACTAATTTCCATAGTGGTTGTACAAGTTTTCAGTATCACTAGCAATGGATGAGTGTTCTCCTTATTCCATATCTTTGACAGCATGAGCTGTCATTTGTTTTATTGGTCTTGGCAATTCTGATGGGTATAAGATGAAGTCTCAAAAAAAGTTTTGGTTTACATTTCCCCAATGGCAAAAGATGTTGAACATTTCTTTGAGTGTTTCTTAGCCATTTGAGTTACCTCTATTGAGAATTCTATTTTTAGATCTGTAATTCTTTTTTTTTCTTCAGTTTTTCCAAACAGAGTTTCTCTCTGTGTGTAGTCCTGGCTGTCCTAGAACTCACTCTGTAGACCAGGTTGCCCTCAAACCCACAGAGATCCACCTGCCTCTGCTTTCCAAGTGTCGGGATTAAAGGCATGCACACACACCCTCACTTCCCTATTTTTAATTGGAATATTTATTTGCTTAATATTTAGTTTTTGTGTTTTTTATATTTTGGGGGTATTAGCACTCTATGGGATGTGTAGTCAGTGAAAATATTTTCCCAGTTTGTAGGCTGCTACTTAGTCTGAATAATGCTGTCCTTTGCCACGCAGTATCTTCTCTTGGTATTGCTTTTGGTTTGTTTCTATTTTACTGATTTTGGCCCTGCATTTGATTATTTCTTGCCATTTAGTTCTTTGGGGTATGATTTCTTCTTTTTGTTCTATAGCTTCATGTGTGCTGTTAAGTTGCCACTATGAGAGCTTTCCAAGTTTTTTAATGTTGGCATGTAGTGTTATAAATTTGCCTCTGAACTACTTCCTGAGTTTGTACGCCTTTTGTTGTTTCTGTTGTGGATGACAAGTTTTATTCCACAATGGTCAGATAAAATGAAGGGTGTTATTTCAATTGTTTTGTATTTTTTGAGACTTGCTGTGTGTCTGAGTAAGTGGTCAGTTTTGGAGGAGGTTTCCTGAAGTCCTGAGAAGAAGGTATACTCTTTTGTGTTTGGTTGAAATGTCCTATAAATATCTGTGAGGTCCATTCGGTTTATAACATTAATTAGCTCCAGCATCTCTCAGTTTATTTTTTTTATCTGAGTGATCTGTGTATTGTTGAGAATTGAGTCTTGAAGTATTTCACTATCAGTGTGTAAGGGATAATATGTGGTTTAAGTGTTTTTCTTTTTGTGAAATTCATGGTCCTTGGGTTTGGTGCAGCGATATTAAAAATTGCAATGTCCTCTTGGATTTTTTCTTTGTATATGTAGTATTCTTCAGTATCTATTCTGATTGGTTTTGGTTTGAGGTCTATTTTGCCAGATCTTAAAATGACTGCACAAGCTTTATTCTTAGGTCCATTTGCTTGCAGTCTCATTTCCCATTTTATACCCTAAGGTGATAACTATTCTTGATATTTTATGTTTCTTGAATGCATCAGCAGGAAGGATCCTTTTTTACATCCATTCTGTTAGTCTGTCTTTTTATTAAGGGATTGAGACCATTGATGTTGATAGGCCTGAATTTGTAGGTAGAAATTGCTTAAATTTGGTTCTCTCATGAAGTGTCTTATTTTCCACATCTATAGTGATAGAAAGTCTTGCCATGTTTAGTAGTCTGGGCTGGCATCTGTGGTCTCTTTGACTCTGCAACACATCTGTCTAGACCCTTCTGACTTTCAGAATATCCACTGATATTGTTATTCTAATAGATCTGCCTTTACATGTTATTTGTTCTTTTCTCTTGCAGCTTTTAATATTCTTTCTTTCTTCTGTATATTTAGTGTTTGGATTATTATGTGATGAGGGGAACTTTTATTTTCTGGTTCAGTTTATTTGGTACTCTGTATGCTTCTTGGACCTTGATAGGCATCTCCTTCTTTAGGGTGGGTAAATTTTTTCTATGGTTTTATTAAAAACATTTTCTGTGCCTTTGACCTGTGTTTCTTTTTCTGTTCCTATTATTCTTAGATTTGGTCTTTTTATAATGTCCCATATTTTCTGAATGTCCTTTGCCAGGAGATTTTTATATTTAACATTTTTTACTAAAGTATTTATTTCTTCTATCTTGTCGTCAGTGTCTGAGATTCTCTTTTCCCCATTTGAATTCTGTTATTGAGGTTTGCCTCTGAGGTTTCTGTTGGAGTTCTTCAATTTTTCATTTCTAGATTTCCCTCAGTTTGGATTTTCTTTATTGACTCTATTTCTACTTTGTAGCCTTGACTATTTCATTAATTTTCTTCCATTGTTTGTGTTTTTATAGATTTATTTTATGGACTTATTTGTTTCCTCTTTAAGGACCTTAATCAGATCTTAAATAGTATTTTAAGGTCCTTGTCCTGTGCTTCAGCTATGTTGCAGTTCTCAGGGCCTGCTGTGGTAGGGTTGCTGGGCTCTACTGGAGACACAGTGTCCTAGCTGTTATTGATTGTTTTATGTTTCTGTCTAGGCGTCTGGGATTGGAAAGACTGTAATTATAGGTCTTGTCTTTGTTGGATGGGTGCTTTGCTCCTTGGTTTCTGGTGTCCTCTCTGGTTCTCAGGAGTGTGTGTTAGCTGTGGGTTGCCTGGTAGGAAATTCTCCTGGGATCACAATTAAGTGTGTCCCTGGAGGTTCCTGGTAAAATTTGTTCCTAGGTATTAGCAGCTGACATTTAGAAATGGGGATTGGCTACACAGGGATCCTCATGAAGGAGGAAAGTAGGATGTTCTCCTGGGTCTGTTTAGTCCCCTGGGAATGACGGCAATGAATGAAGCAAAACCCCCACAGGTAGAGGCTACAGAGCTGGGGATGTTACTAGGTGACTGGGTATGGAGAAGAAGAGGGAGGTAAAGATCTGAAGCTGGCCTACTTGTTTCTCTGACAGGATTGACTGGAGAGTTTCCAGAGAAGGCCAGCTGGAGCTGGGCGTTGGAAAACCGGGAGGAGTGAGGAGGAAGTTTGGAGTAGATCTGTGTGATCCACTGGAGAAGGAGACAGAGAGGAGGGGCAAGCTGCAGCAGGTGCTGAGCTCGAGGCAACCCTGGGGGATTGGATTTGGAGGAATGAAGGAAGAGGTGAAGCCCTGCAGTTATCCCGCCTGTTTCATTGGCAGGACTGCCTTGTGGTTTCCCAGGTCATGCCGTCTTGACTTGATTTGGGGGCTGGGATAAAGAAATAAGTGGGGAGGGAGTTAAGAAGGCAAGATTTGTGGGATCCACTGGGTATGGAGGCGGGGGAGGGGGGATGAAACAGGTGGTCTGCCGCTAATTGGCAGGTGTGTGTGTGTGTGTGTGTGTAAGACTGGGGGCCTGGATTTAGAGCAGTGAATCGGGAAGTGAAGCTCTGCAGTTAGCGTACCTTGTTCCCTGGCCAGACTGTTCCAGAAGCTTATCTTGAATCTGTTCAACAGTTCTACAAGTTGGGTACAATTAAACCAATTTTACAGATGAAGAATCTGAAGACCAATGCTGGTAGAGAAATGGAGTGATGATAATTAATGTGATCATTAGCATGGGTTCTGGAGCCTGGGTTGAAAATCTGGTTTCCCCAGTTAAGAGTTATGTGACCTTTGGCAAGTATTTTACTTCTCTGCCCTTCAATCTATCCCACTGGCAAAAGAAAATGATAGGAAAAACTTACCTTGTAAGGTAAGGGTGCCTCAAGAATTAAAGGATGCAATGTGTTCAATGTTCTCTGAGCAGTGACTGGCACACAGTAAGTATGTAAGAGGAAAGCTTGGATCTCAGTATCAGTGTGTTGGCCTCTAAATATCACCTCTCTCCATTACCTCAAATGGCCCTCTTCAGACTAGCATATGCTCTTACCACACCCTGTTTAGCCACACAAAGTATTTGCTTGTTCTGTTTCTCATATTGAGCCCTGAGTTCTGGCAATGGCAAGATTTAAGAAAATTAGCCCTTAACCAGGTCTTGGCTGTAGGAAGAGCACTTTTTGTATTTCTGTATCAATAATTCTTGATCATTGGTTCACTGGCAGTGCTAGAAATGAAACTCAGGGCCTTTACAATGCTATGAATGTGCTCTATCACAGAGCTATACCACTGTATAGCTGAGCTGTAGGGCATGATCATTTTCCAGAAAGCAAGCCAATAACCTAAGCTCTGTGTCAAATTATGACCTTCCAGAGTTGTGGTAAGTTTCCTTACCTCTTCTTTTTTTCAATTTTTGCAAAAGCAGAAATTTTAAGCTCCTTGCTTTAGTTCAAACATAATGGGAAAGTGCCATTTAGGTGGGAAGATGTTAGTATTTAATAATCACAAGAATTAACATTTATGAATCACTTAATATTTTAGGCATTATTCTCAGTGTTTCATATCCATATTTGTTCTTAATCCTTATAACCTCCTCTAAGTGAAGTTCCATTCCCATTTGTTAGAAGAAGAATTAAGTACAGTGGTTAAGTAACTAGCTAATGGACATCAATCTAGTCACTGCAGGATGCTAGGGTTTCATTCCAGGGCCCTACAGCCTACACATACAATAATGCTGTGCTATCTCCATTAATAGCAATGGTGTAATTAATAGCCAGAGGCTAATGTTGGTATCCAGCAAAGCCCTGACACATAGAAAGCATTTATTACATAATTGTGGAATGTTGGATGGACTGTTCACTATGTCTATTTACCATGCAATTCACTAACAATTATACATTTAACCAAGTAAATTGATGTCTTTTTATTAATTTGTCTAAATATCCAATTAAACTATTTTCCTGGACTCGGCCTTCAGTGTGGCTCCATATAATTTAATCATCTGCTAAAAATGCACAACAGAGCCATTCATTCATCCTTTATTATTTGAGAACATTTTCTACAGGACAAATCACTCTACTCTCTCTAGCAATACAGGGATAAATAGATGTAAGAACTAATAGTGTAGTGGAGGAGACATCACACACACACACACACACACACACACACACACACACACACACACACACCAGATGCTGTAGGCTGAAGCGGGGCTATTGGTTGAGATTGGAACATGAGAGATGAGAAAAGAATAAATATGTGCATAGCACTTTGGCTTTTTATGGTAAAATAGTCTCATCCCATCTAAATGGGTCAGTTGAAGGGTTCTGTTTCTCTGGCCATTGAATTTGGTTCTAGCAACAATTCATTTCCTGAAATTTCACTTGGATTATTTGATAGGTCTATGCTTCCACAGGGTTTGCTAAGTAGTAAGATACAAATCTAAAGTTCTTGCTTCTCAGAATCTTGGTAATCAAGTTGAGGGAGAACCTGCCTGAAGAGTGAATCAACAGAGGAAATCAGAGCCAAGAGATGAAAAACTGATTGCTAATGACATCATTTGGGCACCTAGGTCTAGGTCTAACTATGCTGAAGTTAGCTCTGTGCATTACTATTAGTATCAAGACCCCTTTCTTTTGACCTAAGCTTGCTTGTGTTGTGAAGCAAAATAACCCTAATTAATATAAACGACTCTCTAGACCTCTCTCTCTCTCTCTCTCTCTCTCTCTCTCTCTCTCTCTCTCTCTGTGTGTGTGTGTGTGTGTGTGTGTGTGTGTGTGTGTATGTGTGTGTGAAGAAATCTTAGAAATAATGAAGCCTGAGGTAAATACTAAAATTTTGAACTGGGCATACAATGCCTTTAATACCAGCACTGGAGAGACAGGGGCAGGAGATTCTCTGAATTTGAGGCCAGCTTCGTCTATTCGGCCAGTTCCAGGACAGCCAGGGCTGTCACACAGTAAAACCTTGTCTCAAAACACACCACCACTAACAAAAAAATGGTTAAAGTTGCTTGAGCAAAAGAAGGGTACTTTGGGGAGAGGGTGGAGACAGAGACAGCAGGTAGGGAGGGTCAGGGAGGAGTTGGAGAGGACAAAATACAATCAAAGTATAGTATATGATAAAAATTTTTGTAGTCAGATGGTAAATTGACATATACAATGAAATATGAACAGGATCACAATGAAGAATTAGGAAGCGGGCAATGGAAACATCAAGAATAGCTGCTGGTTGCTTTAGGATCTCCAGGACAGTTTCTTCTATTACCTTGGTTCTGACTTAAGTTCTATCCTTAATGAAAAGGCATAGAGGCACATGCAAACAAGTTGGTTTTAGGGAGTACTACCCAACTACTCATAATTTGGTGTTTCTGCAAAGTTAAATGTATAGGAGATTAGCAAAGAAGTGGGGATGTCATGAGGGATAAATGCTAAACATACAGAAAGGATCCATTAAAAGAGTCTTAGTCAAAGGATTCTTTCAGTAAGCATCAGGGGACCATTTCACAGGAAAATGACATATTTTCTGCTTGGTTGTACTTTATAAGGAGTACCTCTGCTACAAAATGGACAATGGAGTCAGGAGCAGTTCAGAAGCACTGAAGACATCAGGGAACCCAGCTAGAAAGGTGTGAGATGGTGCTCAAGTGACAGTATAGATGGAGTTGAGAATCCATATAGCAGCAAATGCCCCACCCACTAAGCAATCTTTACTTATATATATTTCTTTTGTCTGTCAGCTATGTACTTTCCCAGAGCTTTACCACAGTGGGAACTGAATTTTCTTTTTTTTCTTGTTTTTTTTTAAACACTTTTATTTATTTATTTGCCTTGGTGTTTTGCCTGGAACTGGAACTACAGAAAGTTGTTAGCTGCCATGTGGGTGCTGGGAATCGAACCCGGGTCCTCTGGAAGAGCAGACGGTGCTCTTAACCGCTGAACCATCTCTCCAGCCCCCGGGAACTGAATTTTCAATGCTCAATGAATTGCTCCACCTTCATAACTTCTGTAGAAAAAAAAAATGATGGAAATGTTGTGAAACAAAGAATGCTGACTTTTTGGTGTACATACATGTGTGTTTTCTTTCCCTTTTATGTCTGGAGGAATCAACAGAAACAGGTTAACATGCACTCAAATTTTATTTTATTTTACTAGTGACTCCCTGAGAACAGCGTTTGAAAAACAGAACAGATTGGTGAACATACAGCATCCAACAAGAGGTGGCCTCTGAGCTGAGCAACAAGAAAAGCTCATCTTACGGCCAACATCCTACAGCCAACGTATCAGACCTGAACGGTTCATATAATCTTCACATCCTTGGTATGAGGAAGAAGATAGGCATGGCTCAAATTGCTCTAGAGCAAAGGTGACATTCACCATGTCACCACTGAACCAGGACCAAGTGCCTGAATTTCTCAGGTTCAAATTGACAGCTTCCCATGGAGATGATACTAGAATGCTCAGAAGACAGCATACACAAATCTACATACACACACACACACACACACACACACACACACACACACACACACAAACAAACACAGAGGGGGAGGGGACACAGAGACAGAGACCAGAGTGTTCAGCTTAAGAGGAAGATGCTCTGAATCTATAATTTTAAACTCAATACTTGCAAGCACTTGTTCTTGAGATTTTTGATAGTTAGCATTTTCCTCAATGTATGAATGTCATGATCTAAAAGGCATTACTTAAACAATAGACGTACTCTTGATAAAGTTATTCAAAGAAACATAAAGTCCATATTTCTCTAGCAGTTATGTTCTTACAATGATTTATTTAACCAAAATGATGTCTAGGCTATAGCATTTTGTATACTAATGTTAAATTAGCTTTAATTAAGAAGTAACAAATCTCAGCCATAAATCTTTCTCTAGCCTTAGGCAAAATTCCCTAGGAATTAGATAAACACTGTAGTAGGATAGCCTACTTAGAGATGTCCTTTACTACGCTCTCCCCACTTCTCATTGCCTTATATTCCAAGCTAATAAAAAGCTGAAGAGGAGGAGTTTGCTGTTCCCATAACCTGCATATGAATAATACTTACAACACCGGACTATTTTCTTTCCACTGACAATTATCATCTCTCTCTCTCTCTGAGAAACATCCAGAAGAGTCAGAGTAAGGTACATGAAGAAAGAAAGAAAGAAAGAAAGAAAGAAAGAAAGAAAGAAAGAAAGAAAGAAAGGGCCCTAGAATCCAAGTACAATAAATAGCATATATGAGGCCCCTGGTTCTAGTTCCAGAACCCCCCAAAACTTTCAAAACACCTTTTGATTTTACTTATAATAAGCTTTGTTTTGCTAAAAATGAGTTGTCTATGTCCCCATTTGCCTAAGAGACAAGTGACCTAGGAATAGTGGTCATCAACACTAGAAATTTTCAGGTAATATTGGAGTGATAACTACCAATGAAAACTCTCCCTTGGGTTTCATCTGTCAAATGGTACCCATAATTCTACCTTCCTTTGTTTTTCCCAAGGATCTGACAAAATTCACCAAAGTACTGTGTCCACAGGACCCCAGCAAGGATCACAAAACAAAAGTTAGATTTCTCTAATATAAAAATTTACTTTTGAAAAATGTTTTCATTCTTGTTCTGTCTTTTCAGCATACATGCCTAACTCAATCACTTTAGAGCAACAAGGAGGTCAGACTACCCGTAGTACTTGTTTTATAGACATAGGAACATAAGCAATTAGAGGTGTATTTGGAAATGCACACATAGATGCTCAGAAGACAGATACCTAGAATGTATAGATATGGGTTGGGTAGATATATTTAGGGAGGGTGGAAAATGTCAAATTCTTTTCCTTCTACTCCAAAATTAAGAACAAGTTGATAGATACAAAGAAAAGTTTTTTTAAAAAATCAATTTATAACTGTTAAAATTGTTTTGGAAAATAGGATGTAAGAAGGTTGTCATTATTGGTTTCTTCATGGTTCCATTTAGCTATATGCATGTGTAAATGCCCCATCACATGAAAGGAAAGAAAGAATGCAAATTATTTTACCAAAAGTTCTGCCCCATGAAAATAGTATGAGAGTGAAATGGATTTCTCCTTCCCCTGCAAAAGAGTACAATATCCAGACAATTAAAGACATTATCTCAGGAAGCTTCTCCAACTTCTTTGCCTGTGTCCCTTCCTTCCCCTCATTTCACTTATCCAGTAGAACTTATATTATCTCCACACATTGTCCAGTGCTCTATCACCGAGGCACACCTCCAACATTTTATGTAGGCTTTTATTTTACTTTAAAAATTTTATTTCTTTATAAATTTATTTATTTATTTATTTATTTATTTATTTATTTTTAATTTATTTTACATCCCAGCCCATCCCTACCTCTTTTCCTTTCAGTTTTGAGGTGGAAAGTGCATAGGCACCTGTAGCCTCTCCAAAGGTCCTTAGTTCAGAAGCAGACTAGAGACTAGTACTGCAACAAGGAAAACTGTATTCAAACATTAGCTTAAGATAGGAAGTTCTAAAAGAGCTCACAGGGCCACTATTTTATCCTTCTTCCTTCTCAAAAGGTAAACTGATGAATAAAGTTTAAATGAAGAAAAGAGGACTTCAATATATGCATTTAAGTTATTTCACCTATGCATACAATGTATTTTGAGCATTTCATTCCCACCTCCCCCTAACTACTCAGGAATCCATTCCCAACTCAATTTTGTGCCTTCTTCAGGTCCCATTAGGTGCAATTTGTGCTGTCCATGTATTCATGGGTGTGGGGTGGGGCCATCCACTGGAGTACAGTCAGCCTGCCAGGGACCACACCCTTAAAGAAAACTGAATCTCCCTCCCCAGCAGCCATCACTAATTAATAGTTCCTTAGTTATGGGAAGGGGCTAGATTCCCCTTTCACCACCCTTCCTGCTGGAATGTTATCAGACTTGATCCTATACAGGTCTTATGCAGGTAAAAGGGGTGGAAACACTTAGTCTGGCTTCTTCTAACTGTTCCATTTAGATCCTTTGTCCTTGTTGTTTTTTTTTTATTATGAATAAAGTCTCATTTTTTATCCGAGTATCCCCTTGTTCAAACTCCCTTCCCCCTCCCACCCCTCCCAGTCACACTCTCTTCTCCACATCTCCCCATCTCCTCCCCAGCAAGGGCAGGAGGTCCCAAGGTCCCAATATTGCTCAGTTCAGCATCCACTCCTGGCAGATCCAGTTTCCTCACCCCAACATCAAGACTGAGTCAGGTGTTCCTCTAGAGTGAGTGGGATCCAAGGTGCCACTCCCAGGTGTTTCAGATCCAAAGCTGTTCAGGGGTTGTGGTTTGCAGCTTGGACATGCTTCCTCCTTGGCTTTTAAATACTAGCATAACACTTTAAATATGCTATTATTTTGAATATTATTTGTGCATGTGCTCATGATGGTCATAGGAGTTGGATCTCCCTGGAGGTAAAGTTATAGGTGGTTATAAGCTGCTGGACATAGGTGCTGGGAACCAAACTTGGATCCTCTTCAAGAGTGATAAGCATTCTTAGTACTGAGCTATGTCTTCAACCCCTAGCATATTTTTAATTATTACTATGATATAGGATTCTACATAAATCCCCCTTTTCTTATTTTAATTTCTCTAGGTGTGAGTACATATTCCAAGTAGCTTTAATTACAAGCCAAACCAGTCACCACTCTTTTGACCAGATTCAGTTTTTTGTTTCTACCTGCATATTAGAATTTCCACTTTTTTATACACAGGCAATTTAACATAGAGTGAAGTTATCTGTGTTATGGTTCCAGTGTGTGCACAGAAATACATCTGACAGTTGTTCTTTATTGCTATATTCTTGATTAATTTTTAATTAATGTGTGTGTGTGTGTGTGTGTGTGCATGTGTGTGTGCTCAGACCTTGGCTAGGAAGTAATCACAGAGTTTGTAAATTACAGAGGAACCCAAAAAAAGCAAATAGGGCAAACCTTACAATTTTATAGAAGAGAAATGGGTGATGCTACATTGCTAACTAATGGTATAACTACCTTAAAGTTCAATTTTCTAATGTCAGGCATGGTAGTACATACTTTCTCTTCCAGCACTGAAGAACTGTGAACTCAAGCCAGCCTTCTACTATACTGTAAGAGTCTATTTAAAAAAGGTAAAAATGAAAGAGCAGCATTGTTTTCCCAGCAAAGCAGAAAGATGTCTCCATTTATATGTATAAGATGTCTACTATTTCTGTGTTGTTTGTGCAAAGAATAAAGTAATTCATCTTCTCCTTTAGTATTGAAAAGGAGAAGATGAAGAACCCAACAGCACTGTAGAATATGGCTTGCAAAGAAAATAGTTTGGTTCAAGGCTAGCTCAGAGCCTTGTTTCATATTAAGGTCAAAAGGATTTTTTACTTTTTTTCTTTTCCAAAGTGTTTTCATATGTATTATTTCATGTTAGTCTCTCAGTAGGTCTTGGAGACAGGAAAGTCAGAACTCGTTAGCAAAAGTTTATAGATGAAGAAAATAAGACTTCACAGGCTTGGCTCAGTGATTTGTTCAAGGCCACCTCTCTAATTAGTGACAAGGCCAGGGCTTAGAAGCATGTCTGTTTACAAATACCTTCAAGTCTTAGACACAGAATTCTAGTAGTCCTTGGGTAGTGATCATATATCCTGAAAACTGAACTTTACAGTTCTCTAAATGGTAAGTTGAACTAAGTTAATTCTGTGGCAAGAGTGATTGTCTAGCATTCTTAAAATGGCCTGAGTTCAATCCCCAACACTTTCTATGTGCATATGCAGACACATCAACAAGTTTGTTCAATTCCTAGTATCAAAAACACTAATATTGAAAGAGGGATAAAGGGGTATATCTAAAGGTAGAATACTTGCTTGTCACAAATAAGGCCCCAGGTTTTATCCTTAGTGCTAAACAGTTTTTAAAAGAGATTAAACGAGATGACATTTTTGATTTCTAGAAACATGACCAAAGTGTTTTTTGTTAGGTCTGTCTAAATGTTTGAACATGGCTTCTTATGTGGATCATTTCTAAGAACATAAAGCAGGTTATAAACATCTAAATGAATATTGTGTGAGATTTCCTTGGCATGCTGGGGCGAAGGGCAGACAGAAGGAGGTTTAAAAGTCGGAGAATGGACACCTGAATTGTAGAAAGTGTTCCAGTGGAAGGAAGGGACCAGATAGTTTTTGCCTGTTAGGAGAAAAAAATTGCGTAGGAAATGGGAAAAGACAGTCAAAAGCAAGACAAAGTAAGAATATCCTGTTGATTCAGTACTGACTTGTCAACACTTTCCCTGCTGGTGGGAAGCCCTTTAGAAAGTGACTTCCCACTTGTGGTTGCAGAGAAAACACCCCCTGAGAGGGGAGATAAACTGCTTAGGTCAAGGCTGAGATATCAGCATCAGATGAAGTACCACCCTCATCTCTCAGGACTGTTACTGTTAGCTGGTAGGCCTATTCTAAAGGCTGGAGAAAGGAGTTCTACCAAGAACAGATGATTGGCTATGTTTCAGGCCCTGTGTAAAAGCAGATTCTTCCAAAAGGCACATCATTAATTGGCCAGCTTATCAAGGGATGCTCTGTCTTATATGCCTGTTTTCTGCTAGGCATTACTTTGCAGACCCTTGGCTTGGTCATCTCTGTGGGGCAAGTGCAAAGCAGTGCCAGGAGTCCTGGATGACTGGAACAATCATAGTACTCCCATAGACACCAGTAGGAAGCTAGTTTGTAATTGATCAGGAGCAGGGACATCCTCAGTGTTCCTTTATTAAACTATGCTCCCAGGCAATGTTCCATAACGACTCCACGCAACTAGTGTGTACATGGAGCAGCCTACACCTACAACTCCACTCTATTCACTGGTCCTGAGTGTACTTTATTTTCCACCCCTGTAGGCAAGGTCCACAAATTAGCAAGCCGCTCTCCCCCACCCCAGGATGTGGGTCTCAGGACCTTCTGAAGAAGAAAAAGGCACTCAAGAAAGTCATGACGGCGCTAATCAGAAAAGTGCACTCAGCCACGAGGGCCATGCACACTGACTTTTACCTCGGTTTGCTTGGACTCAAGGAGGGGCGGGGAGCTCCGCAGAAAAGAGGAGGACCAAAGAGGGGGCCTACTTGAATGAAACAATGTAACAATTGATGTGAGGCCTCGCCTTGCTCCCACTCCTCAGCGATCCTATAGGCGAGGTCCCAGTGACTGCCCCTCCCCATTGCTCCGTTTTCTTGTCCATTAAGCACCATCCCTCCGCCTCTCTTTCCTTCTTTTCTTTTTTCCCCCTTCTCCTCCCCCCTCCCCCTCTCTCCAGCTCCGTGTCATTTCCTCCTAGGGCTCACTAGCTGCCTGAGCGTCTCCAGCCGGGAGAGTAGGCGGAGCAGGGCGGCGCGGCGCAGGAGGACGATGGTGGCTGAGCTGCTGGGGGCGGAGGCTCCGTAGCCCCCGCGGAAAAGGAGCCCGGCAGCGCCTGGCCAGCCGAGCCGAGGATGGAGAACCGGCCGGGGTCCTTCCAGTACGTCCCGGTGCAGCTGCAAGGGGGGGCGCCCTGGGGCTTCACCCTGAAGGGGGGATTGGAGCACTGCGAGCCGCTCACGGTGTCGAAGGTAAGGAGCGGTGGCTCGCTCCTCCAACTTTGAATGGGTTAGCGGGGTGCGCAGAGTGCGCGGCTGCGGGCCTCAGTCCCACTTTGCGACTTGGCTGGCCGGAGCCCGAGGGTCTGCAGTCGCACTAAGGGGGGTCCCGCTGCTGGATCAGGCAGCAGCCAAGTGTGGCCAGAGGATGGGACCCGAGCCACCCGGCCCTGCTGGAGCTTTGCGCGCAGTCAACACTCGCGGGGCACGGGGCAGCCCCGCTCCCCCCACGCCAAGGAGGCCACTCACCTCCGTGTGGGCTGCAGGAAATGGCGGCTGCTGGGGGTTCTCCTTGCCTCGGAGGCCCCTGCGCCCCCGCGGGACAGCGAGGGGCTGAAGGCTGGGGCAGCTGGGCTGACGCTAGCTCTCTCTGCTCTCCCTGGGGCTGTCCTGCCCGAGGCAGGTTGCTGGGCTCCGGTCTGGCGCAAAGCTGGGGGATGAGGCACAGCTGCCTTTTTCGCAGCCTCTCGTCCCATAACCGGACGCACACACTCTTTCGTTCAGCTCCGGGGCGTTGCTGCTGCTGCTGCCGGTTTCCCTCGGCCTTTCCCTCCCTCCCGAGTACTGCCCCGCGCCGGCGAGATTTCTCGCACGCTGTGAAATGTGGAGGGAACTTTTGTGTCGTGGAGCACAGCTGTGCTGAAGCGGCCACTAGGGTTGGTTTGATTTAGGAGCCTGTGATCAGCTGGAACCAAGTTGTAGCTAGAGGCCAGGGGAGAGAAACACTCCCAAGAGCTCTGGAACCTCCAAACCCAGGCGTCCTGAGTGGGAGGGAGGGTGGTGGAGGATGAGGACAACTGGAGCTGTTACTCTGTTACTGGAAGAGTGACTTCTAAGACTGCTCACCTTGAAGCACAAGATTGCCAGGTGGAGGGACTTCCTGAACTTTAGCCCGGTTTTTGTTGTTGTTCAGCTTTTCTTACACACTCAGCTCTCTAACTCTTCCAAACCACTCAAACTGCTGTTGAGATTGGAGATGGCGGTTTTGGCGGGAGGTAGAAAGATGTAGCTTTTTTAAGGAAACAAATATGGCTATAGAGATTTCTTTTTTTTTTTTTTCCACCACGTTGCTAACATAGCAGCTGAGCTCTGGGAATTACTGCCCCCTCCCCCATAATAACCCATGTTGCTTTCTCCCTGCATTGGAATAGCTCACTAGCTAACTTGTGTGGGTGTTTCTCAGGTGTTGGGGCAACGATCAAGTGTTGATCATGTGTGAACCAGTCAGCTCTGGCTGTCTGAGATGTATTGAGACATTTCGGGGGGTATTGGCAGGGACCTCAAAAGGATCTTTAACCTCCACAAACCAGGAGATCTTCATCCAGTATTTCTAACCAGATTGAGATAGATGCCTTTGTGATCTACCCTCCATTCCCTCCCTCTAATACTTATCCCTAGGTCGTCCTTGTTTCCCTCCTCTCCTTCTTCTATTCCTCCCCCTCCCCCCTCCTCCTCCAACAAAACTATCAAACAGCCCCATTGGGTATTCTACCCAAATTTCTTCTAATCTAACTCGTCTTCCCTCTTTCCAAGGTCACAATGGGATCTGCAGCCCTCAGCAGTCTGGCACTTGCTTCCTTTCTTTTCCTTCTTGGGCCGCCCACAGAATTTCCAGGCGGCCTAGACAACCTGCCCTGGAGAGGTCATTTTTCCACTTTGTCCAAGCTGAGCCAACCTGCCAGGCACCTCTGAGAGAGCTTGTTGCAGTGGTCCTGAACTGTTTTGTTAGCCTATGGGAGCATGGCAGGGGGTGTTACTAAGTATGGGGCAGCCAGCAATTTGTGGTCTGGCTTGGGGATTATTTGAGGATAGATGAGGGTTTTCTTGGCCACACTGTTAAGGAAGTGCCTCGTGTGTGGAGAGGCAGGGTGCCTTTTAATGATTCCCTTTCTGTTGAATGTACACTTGGCCCTTATTATATGAAGGTTCATTATTACAACCATGAATATGCAGGAGGCAAAATCAGTTTACTTGTTCCTCCCCCCGAACAGCTTGGCTCCTTAGAGTAAAAGCCAGGTACAAATGAGGTGCCAGGATGTTACACAGAGGGGGTAATTTTTTTTCAATATAAAGATTGCCTGCTTCTTTTTTTTTTCTTAGCAACGTATTTTTCATTAATCCCACATTCATTTTTCTACTTTGCTGCATTTCTTTTTCACTTCATGAACTCCCTTTTTTCTATTTTAGCACATTTCATTTTATGTTCCAGCATAATAACGCTTTCTCCCCACAAATCTGCACCCACTGGTGGGTTTTGGGCTAGAAACAGAATTCAGTTGGCAAATGAAAACTATCTGGATTCTAACCCTTGTTTTGTCATTATTTGTCTTGTAATCCTGGGAATACCACTTGCCTTTCCTGGGCCTGGGCATCACTAGGTCTAAAATGAATTTGAAATGGGCAGCCATTAAACGTCACTATGATGGCTTGGTAGTGAACCCACTGTCATAGCCCTGACACTCTTCACTAGGACTGTTACATAGTGAGTAAGGAAGATGACTGTTCCATTTGCATCTGATGCTACTGTACATAGTGGCCTTCTCATCCATTACTTCATCAGCCTATCACAGCCACACTGGGAGACAGCCTGGGAAGGTTACAGAGCATCTGGTGGAAAAACTGACTGGGGTGCACTCAGTGGCATGGTGTAGTGAATCAATGATGGGCTCTATACCTGGTTATTTTCTGTGGCCTAGGGAATATCTTGATTCTTCGGGTAGTGCTACAGGTTGTGAGGAACAATGACTAATAACTTGCAGGAATATAGCTAGTCTTCTGAGCCTCTGACTCCAATTATGTTTTCCATTCCATGAAGTCTTCTGTGATGACTGTACTTTAGGTATACACTAATGAAGTCTGGGCTCCAGGGGATAGGGAAAGACTGTTTTGGTAACTGAATAACTTAGGATTGTGAAAGAGAAGAGCCAAGAGCCATGATGCAAAATGGCAGCAAACCTCCTTTGGTGCCGGCGAAATACAAAAGTAGCTTAGGATTAGAATGAAGTGTTGCACCTACTTGGCGAAGGTAGAAACATCAGGGAGATAGAGACATTTGTGAAAAGGTGATTTGTGGGAGGAAAAGGCATGGAATGGGAAAGCTTACTTTCCATTTGTCATGAACAAACCTTTAGAGCAGGAAGTGATCAGGTTGGGGAAATCATCAGTGGAACTAGCTGTATGATTTCCCAGATGTGAAGAATTCAGCTACTTGATTTATAGAGGCTTATATAGCTATCTGTTGATAATCAAGTGGCAAAATAATACAATAAATTAAAGCCCATTCTGTTGATTATCACAAGTTGTAGGAGATATTTTATGATTTTTTTCTACATGCTACAGTAGTACTACTGAAGTCATGATAAATGAACTAAGATGACCTTGAGGTTGTAATGCCCTATGACCTTAACAGTATTAATTTCTTTGGCCAGGTTCTCATACTAGACCACAGAGGGTATTTGGTGAATGAAATGGGGATTCTCTTCTAATTCAGTGTGTCTGTTTTAACTGTGTAGGGTTCTTGTCTACAATATAGACGGTTGTCCATGCAATTGACAACCTGCATTGGAAAATAATTTTTATGAGGGAAGATAAGTGAACGTTGCAAGGTCTGGTGCCAACGAATCTGTGTCATATAGGACCTCTTAGAGGTCTCAGAGACTCAAGCAGTATCCTCCTTGTATGTGGGTACGGTGGTGTGAAAGAAATAGAATGAGGAAAAAACTGAAGTGCAGCCCAAGTTTCCTGTGTTCAAGTGCTTAAACATGTGCCTTAAAGTTAAGCAAGCATACAGAAAAGAAAGGGTGGAGATCAGAGTCAGGATGCAGAGAAAGGAGGGGAAACCAGGGTGAAAAGCACAGGACAGAAGATTGTGCTGCCTTATATCTTCGCTCTTTTTCTGGCCTGTGTTTTTGGTAGGTGTTTCAATTTGGTACAGTGAGGCAAGGGGAGCTAGCTAGTGTTCTCTAACAAGGTAGGGTGAAGCAGGAGAGGAGCCTGCATAATGTACATGAATATAGATCCCTCTGTCATTTTACCCCTGTAGATCTAAGTCACTATTTACAAAGTGACAGTAGGCATACTTGTCTCATCTTCATTATCATAGAGGATGTGAGAATGAATTTGATAAACCATTTGGTATCTTTGACCTTGCACAAAGGCAGGGCCTGCTCTTTAAGTTCTTTGTAAAGCTCCACTGCCTCCTACTCTGCCCTTATTTCTAGACACTACAAACAGAGGGAGTGGAAACTTTAAAAGAGGCTCCAGTTGATCAAATTGAAGCTTTTTGTGACTGGAGGTAAATTTGACTGTGACTTTGAGCTCTTGTTGGATGCAGAGGTCTTATGAGCAATGATATATCTTTCAGATATTTTCAGCTATGGTCAGACTTAGCTCCACCCCCATCAAGGGCCTGGCGGTCCCATACCACAGGGTATGGGTAGTAAGAAATGAATATAGATCAAAAAAATGATTGTTTATATGAATCCCTCCCTGATCTTTCCCACCAGAATTCACAAAGACTGTTTCAGTTTCTTGACTTCTTCCAGAAAGGACACAGCATACAGGGGCATGGAATAGGAATGTATCTATGGATATAAGAGGAAGGCAGAAAAAGAAGATTGTATAGTATGTTTTGTAAAGCTTGGCTAACCTTTTGCATATGTAGGTTTTTAGGCCCTGTTATATGTAACTTGCACACACAGGATTTTAGGTCTGTCATGTATACCCAGTACCCTGCTGATAAGTACATGTCTCTTCTCTGAAGGAAAATGACCCATGTCTGACACAGTGTTTTCTCTCTCCAGAAATCCCAAAGATAATAACTCCAGCTGGAAGACACTTGAGCATTGGTCTTTAAAGAGTTAAAATGTTTTCTCCTTGCATTTCCCAGAAGCCCTCTCAGGAATTTCTTTAAAGAGAAAAAGAGACAGCTTCGGACAGAGACTACTAGTTATGGAGCAATTATCATGAGAGGACACGATTGTGTTTATAGTAAGGCTTCTTCCAACCAGAGGAAAATGTGCTGAGCCATCTGTGAGAAGTTAATGAAGAGCAGTAGAGATTACAGGAAGGCATTCCCTCAGTACCCACTGCCACTATGTGCCAAAGTGCATACTTAACTTGGGGCTGCTGGACTGTCACTGCTTTTGATGGGAACCTAGAGACAGAATCTCAAAGTCTTTGGAAGTCACCTAGTTTAAGATCATTAAGTATGCTGCTGTGGAGTGTCTCTGATTATGTTCTCCATTGGTCCTAGGGAGCATGAGCATTGCATCTATAAAGCCAAATATTTTGTTTTCTGCTGCTCCCTAAAAATATTTATTTCTGACAGACTAGGTAAGTCATTGATGAGTAAATTGAAATACAATTTCTCCTAGCTAAAGATTATGTTCTAAGGACAGAGATGAAGTCAATTGTGTCTTCATGTCCCTTAGTCACCTTCAGTGTCAATAGGCAATTGGAAAGCTAGTCATGAGTATTAGTTTGCAAGAGATGCTCTGTTTCTTCCTCGAACCAAAGTGTCGTGTTTATATGGGCAGAGCCATGCTGCTGGGGCACTGAAGTGTCACTTCTCCACCCTCTTCTTTCAGTGTGAGGCTGTGAGTATGCCCTGTGACTGAATGAGTACTTCCTCAGAGACTGAGACTCATTTGTCATTCATCCAGGCTATGTTTCTTTCATGTCTAGTCCCCACTTCCCAGCTGATAGCCACAAGCACTGGTTGTTTAAAGCTTACATTTTGGACTCTCTCATTCAAGTGCCACTGGCTCTTGGTTCATTGACTGCCCTGCCCTCTATACAAACCCTATTCCCCCCCTTTAGTTACAATCATCTCTTCTAACTTTGCTATGCCAGCTTTGTGCTTCTGGTAGGAGATGAGAGAAGACAGTTGAGACTGATACGTTTGAAATCATTTTGTAAATTCTAGTAGAAACGGAGGGAAAATTTCACACACTTCATTTTCCCCTGTCTTATCTGAGTTAAGGACAAATCTTTTGTCACCTTCCGTTAGTTATAGATGCTTAACAATTTTCTGAGTAATTTTGGCATGTCCCTCCGCCTCTTTGTGCCATCCTATTTTTTGTAAGAACCTCCATGGAACGCCTGTGAGCAAGGGCTTGGGAGTCCTTGTTGTGCTTGTGAAAACGTGAAGGATAACTGACAAGAGGCAGCTCTTCTAGTCCACTGCTTTCCCCACACTACCGCTTCCTATTTTACACAAGTGGCTATTTCCTGGTGTGTTCTCACAGATGGCATGGTCTGTTAACTTTCACTCAAGTCTTTTAATGTTACATCTCTAAGGAATGTGGGAGGTAGGATTCATTTGACAGGATCAAGGGTTAAGCCCATGGAAGAACAGACTCTTTGAGGTAGCTTCTGGCCTCATTCTAATGGCACCCAACAGATTTCTAGCTGCTTTGGTTTTTCTCTTCCCATAAGACCCTGGCAGGGGAGTTTTGAATGGTTCTTCTACATTGTCTTTCCCATTCTATCAGGAACTGATTTTTCTTTTGTGAAGAGGGAGTTGGAGGTAGAATTAGAAGTAGAGCTGGTTTGACTAGTTATTCAGGAAAAGGGTTAGATCCTCATGGCTACAGCTTCATCTTTGCTTATGACATTATGACAAGCTAAAGCCTTGTCTTTGTTGGGCTGTCCTGCTATTTTCCATTTCTTTTTTTTTGTGTTTAAATAAAAGTCTTCCCCAAAACTTCCACAGGCAAGTAGCTTTTAATGACATCTCTCTGTAATACAGTGTATGACTGATGATGTTTTGACTACTTGGGGGTGAGTGTGTGTCAGAGATGACTCATATTATTTGGAGGAATTGACTGTGACTTCAGGGCTTTCTTAATTTTAATAGTTAATCAAACGAGGTCAAGACTATGGGCTGAAAATGGATCAGGCAAGGATCCAGATACTTTCTGATATTTACAGAGTATAAGGCTTGAAGGTTGGGCTTCAGACCTCACACTAAAGCTGCTAGATGTGGAAAGACAAGGCATGATTTCTGGCTCATGTTTAAATAGCTAGAGCTTGGGCTGGAGAGATGGTTCAGTGGTTAAGAGCACCGTCTGCTCTTCCAGAGGACCCGGGTTCAATTCCCAGCACCCACATGGCAGCTAACAACTGTCTGTAGTTCCAGTTCCAGGCAAACACCAAGGCAAATAAATAAAAGTGTTTTTTTAAAAAAATAAATAAATAAATAAATAAATAGCTAGAGCTTTAAAGGGCTATGTTAAACCTTGCTTGGCTGTCCTAACCCCTCTCAATTAGGACTTCAGTCAGTCAGTCTACCGGTCAACACAGGTTTCTTGAGCTCTTTGCAGAGTGCCTACCCCTAAACTGCAAAATAGGATAGATGACCACCATAGTAGACCTGATCCTTGGATTTTCAAAGAGATGACAAATTTTCTGAAGTTTATTTATGTATTGTTCCCTAGAAATACATATTTACTGTGTGTCCAGAGCATGCAAAGTTTAGGTGCTGAGACTCTGACATAAAATCTAACATTTGTTCATGGGTCAGTGTTGGAAGCTTTGTGGGAAAAGTAATAATTGAAGCTGCACCTGAGGGGTACATGATACATAGGTAGTCTTGGGAGGTAGAAAAAAAGTTAGTTCTAGTAGGACAAGGAATGGCTGCCTAAAGACCAAGCGGAATTATCATCTTTAAAACAATATACTGCCAGCCATGTAACTGCTTGTTTGAGGAGAGACATAAAGTGAGCAATAGGTAGGAATGGACATTTTGAAACAGTATGGCAATGTGCTGACTTACATGCTGTCAAGTTACCAGAGGTTAGTGATAATGTATACTACTGAAGAAAAGAAACAAGTGGTAGGAATCAGAGGTAATGTCTATATTTCAAATGTAGAAGATGGGGACCAGTTTGTAGTTTACTTTTGGATCTTTAGATGCTGTTTATGGATCCATCAAGTTAGGTAGCCTAGTAGGCAGATGGAGACAAAGAGAAAGGAGTTTGTTTATATTTGTTTACTTAGGAGTCTAATCAGTTAAAATAACAGGTCATTCTGTTAGGAATACTATGGGCAACAACACCATTTACTAATCTATTGATTGTCATGTAAATTAGGTAATTGCCAGACAATCTTATGCCCTAAAGACACAGGGAAACTGGTCTGCTTTGTGATTAATGGGCTTCCCTAACTGTGTCTTGTTATCTTCTTCAATCTGCAGGATGCCTAGTCAGTGGAGGTGTTGCTAGCTGGAGTTCTTTTCATATAAATAAAACATTCACGGGATGAGAAAGTGGGAAAAATTCAAACAAAATAGAAGAAACTGTCAAAATGCCAAACCTCAGATGGACATAATAGAATGGATTGAGGCTGCTAAAAACCATCAGTGTATTTGCCAAGCTGTTTAATGATTGTTTTCTGTGTATGTAAAATAAAATGTCGTGGCTTGGTGAGGCAAACCTCAAACCACCAAAGTTTCAAGTTTCTGTCCCATTTTCATTGTTAAAATTATTTTTCTCTCTGCCTGACATGGTATTGTTAATCTGTGACTATCATTGTTTATGTTTCCACAATAGTAAGGCTTCTTAAATATGACCTCTAAAATATTGTTAAATTCTATGTGTGATTTTATTGTCTTAAGTGGCGTCCTTACCACCATAAGATGGAGAGGAGATAGGGATTCATTTCACAACCTCTTTTACTGAAACTCTGGCTAGAAAACATTACTTTATGATGGAAACTTTTATAAGTTTGAAGTGGTTAACTATAGCACTAATGTCCTTTATGGACATTCCTTAATGGCATGCTTTGGAAAGATTCAATTTGTGTGCCAATCTGAGGACCAGTCTATCTCTTTGGCTTCTCATACGTCATGAATTGACTTCCTAGATCATTATTACTTTTGTGCAATGTCATCTGGTTTTCTGCATGTTAAGAAACTAAATTCATGACTTTGTAAAGATGCTCATACTATGGAAATTGGTCTAAATCCATGTGCCATCTCTTTGTAGATAAACGACAGTGTTGGCTGTAAGGTTAATGGGCATGTAGGTTTTTTAATTATTTGCCTCGTCTCTCTAGCCAGGTGGAATAGGTTGTAATTTATATTTCAAACCCAATCAAATACCTAGCTGCTGGGGAGACTTATTGTGGAAAAGATTGCTTGATGCTTGGCTTTTACAAGAGCTAGCTTGCTGACTGCTGTGCTGTGTGAGCTGGAGGCTAACTGTCCTCCTCTGGATATGTAATTTTCGTGTTTTCTTTATGCCCTCAGCTTGAGAAATGTGCAGGCCCTGTACACACTGTATCTGCTCAAGGAAGGTTTGGCTTTTGGTCCTTTTCAGATGCAATAGGGCTTTCCAGCACCTAATAAAAGCCAAAGGAATAAAGGACCAGAGAGAGTTAATTTCCACTGCTGAGATCTAGGTGAGGCACTTCTATCTCTCATTCCCTAGGCTGGAGCCCTAATTTAGGGCTGAAGTTTACTTTAAGCCTGTAAGTGATGGTGATCTGGAACAGGCCCTTGACAATCAAGTTTCACCATGTACTGGCTCTTCTCTTCCGCTTTTCTTCTGCCTCTCTCTTTTTCACTTCTCTCTCTCCATCTTTATCCTCCTGTTCTAGAATTGAACCTCTTTCTTGAGGAACAACTATAATAGTATATAGTTGCCTCTTTACATGGTTTTCCACTCTTTGATCATTGTCACCCACTTGCCTGTGGAATGGAGCCCAAATTACTTCTGTCATTCTCTGTCTGACTCTGGTTCCAGGTTTTCAGGTACAATGGCCTGTTTTTTGTTCTTAAGCCCCTCATTGGGAAACTCTGCCCTTTATCATCTCCATCCTGACAACTCTTCCAGTAACCACACAGAGGACACTGCAGTCCTCTGCTCCCTCACTCCTTTGCCTTTGTCTGTTGGGCCTGACCACTGCAAAGCACCAACTCTATATCTCCAAGGCATCACCCCAGACTGCTCCTGGTAGAAAAGACCACCTTCCCCTAGCAACTGTGGTGAACTTCAAGTCCACATCTTAGCTACAAATGGAGGGGAGACATGGAAAGAGTAGTGGTGAGGAAAGCTAAAGAGCCCTCCAGTGCAGCTTGAGATGTGAAGAGGGATGGCTGCAGTGGAAGGTAGGGGGTGTCTCAGGATGCCTGGCTTGTATAAGTAAGCTCTGGTCCCCAGGCTGCCATTGTGGAGTAATGAGTATAGCGTTTCTCATGCTGTTAGAAAGTGTTGCTGTAACACAACAGCCATATTCCACTTGTTACTCTCTTCAGAGTGGGTACAGTAATTTTTGTTTAGACTCAAGTACTTTTTTCCTTCAGCTGAAATGAGATGACTTTAGCATGTGATTGTGTGCATGGTGCACGTGCGTGCATACGTGCGTGTGTGTGTGTGCGTGTGTGTGTGTGTGTGTGTGTGTGTGTGTGTGTGTGTGTGTGTGTGTTTACTTTTGTTTAAACAAGCCCTAACGTGTTCTATTTCACCGGCCTTAGTTATGAGTCACTGTCTGGTATTTATACATAATGCCTTAAGTGTCTTCGTTATTTGACCATGACATTCCTTTTCTCACTGTTTCACTCAAAGCTGAGAATACCAAGAAAGGAAAGAAGGGACTGACTTCCTCTCGCTCCTGATGAGGCTTAATGTCATTGGTGCTTGTCCTTATGACGGCCAGGTTATCTTAGGGCACTAGAGGGACAGGTTAAGAATCAGTGCTTAAAATCACAGCAGCCACAGATAGCACAGCAACAGTGAGTGCTTAGGTTGCTGCTGAGCGGTCTACTTCTGCTGAGTATATTTTACTGGCACGGACTTTCAGAACTGGACTGTCAAGGGACCCCAGGAAGTTTGTGACCTTATCAAAATCTCTTGTAAGTAGGAAAAAAGTACAAATAGAGAATTCTTAACTAGGAAATGATTTGATATTTACATATATTTGTGGGAGATTTGAATAATATTACCACTCTTCTTGTTTCTAAATTTTCTTGGAAGCTTGTTTCTAAAGGTGTCAGTATGGTAAACCGTATCTTGGGGATACCTTAGTTATCAAAGGGACAGAACCTTCGATAGAAAGGACATTGCTGTTAGCATGGTCATTTAGAGGCCAGACAGCCAGTAAATCATTTGAGAAGGAATTGAAGGTTCAAAGGGCAGGAGAGAATTCTTTGGGTGACCTCATAGGTGCTTGAAAAATCAAAGGGCTAGCTGATGTGCTTTTATGTATTGAAGGCTGGTTTGAAAGGGCATTGGAAATTCACAATAGGAAATTGGCATTGCATTTTTTATGTGCTTGGGAGCCTTAACTCTGGGATGGAGATGATCAAAGTTGCCATTAAGTAAGTATCTTGTGTTCTTAAAATTATGCATGGATATTCATTATAATGTCATCATTGCCATAAATTCATACTGGTCCTATTTCACAGATGAAAAATTGAGGTGCAGAAAGGCAAACCATTGTTCTTAGGATAAAACAGAGTACAACTAGAATCTGAACCCACCTTTGACTCCGAATCATATGCTTGTCTCATTATACCTTGCAGTTTTGTTTCAGAGATCCCATTTTTATACCTCATCTTATCTTTTAAATCCCAATATTTACTATGCTGTGACTATGTTGTTTGCATTGTAACATTGGACAGACTTGAGTCTCACAGACCATTTTAAAGCTTTCCTGGAAAGTTCATTTAAAAGACAAATTAAACACTCAGGGAAAAATACAATGCATGAGAGGTATTTAGTAATGTCCCCATTTTACCATACAGATATGGGGGCAGAAAGGTTTAATTAACTTGCTCAAATTCAATCAGTCAGTACCTGGCAGAGTTAGTGTTCACAATTTGATCGATGTGGTTTTGAGGATCCTCGCTCTTCCTAGTGCTCCTGTTCTTTCTCAAACTGGGAAGGAATCAGGAGCAAGGGAAGACTGGCTTTGGCCTTCTTGGCCTCTACAGACCTATCCCTTTTGCCAACCAATATGAAATGAAGGATAGCTATTCCTCCCTCCCTTTACTTCCTTCCTCCTCAATCCCTGTCTTCTTACTGGGGGCAGTTACATAAACACATAGTTTAAATTCTTATCTTGGAGGAGTGATAAATGTACATGGACCAAAATTTTAAAAATATAAACAGATGATTCCCACTTCATTTCTATCTCTAAACCACTCAAATTTTCATCCCAGAGGCAACTGACTGATGTTACCAATTCCTAATGTAATTTGTGTGGGCTTGTATATATATGTGTGTGTTCAGTGCTTCTGGTTTCTTCTCCTCTGTGTCTTCCTTATTCCTCTCCAGTGTGACTTTAACTGACATCTACTTGAAGCCAAATTTGCTTCCATTTCTCCTGTCTTCATTGTTTCCTCTGCATATGACTTGAAAGCTGCCCACTATGAAAAGGCAAGAATTTCATGCTCATTTGAACCTCCTTTCTGTCTAGTTTTTCTTCTCCTACTGAATGTATTTTTATTGTACCTTTTGGACTATATGTATACACAGGCAAATGTGAATATATCTATTTTCTTGTTTTGCTTCTTACATGAAAGGTAGAATAGTTAAACAGTCTCCTATGCCTTGTGTTTTTCACGTGCATATCCTGGAGCTTTTTATCAGTATACAGAGAACTACCTCCATTTCCGAACAGCTATTGTCTGTAATTATTTAACCAACCCTTAATGTCTTTTACCATTGGCATTGTTTCCACTATACTATTTTGACTTGATTGTCCCTCAGCTCCTGTTGCCAGCATGGTTTCTGTGGCACTGAGTGCGTGGCCTTGTTTCTCTACCCTCCCACTGCTTTTACATTTCTCTCCATGAAGAATCAGTGTTTAGCCCCCAACTGCTTCCCTCTCTCCCAGCTCCCCTCTGTCCATCCTAGAGTTACCATTAATTAAAGTTTATACTTCTTAAATCACTTGCCTTTCACTCAAGGAAGAGCAGTGAAGAAATGTCACCACTCCCAAATCCCTAGTCTTTACCTTTTCAATTATCCGATGGATGGTGTTTACTTGAATATTATTTCCCCTTTAAGCCTCAATATGTTTAAAACGGAACTTGTTATCATCTCCTTACAAAAGTGCCTTAGTCCCTGGCCTCTTCACCTCCTACTCAGTTAGATTGAAATCTTGGAGTCACCACTTACTCATCCCTATATCAGGTTAATTATCACATCCTGTCAAGTCTTTCTTCCTTCAAAATAGCCCTTTCAGGTCTTCTTCCTCCCACCTGCCCTCAAGCCCTTGTTACTTTACATCTGCAGTTCTGGACTGCTGGCTGCCCTCCCTGTTTCTAGCCTCACTCCTTTTTAATGAATTCTATAAGTCACTTCCTGTATTTGAGAAATTTAGTGACCCTTATCTGTACAAGGGAGCTGGACTCAATGGTTGCTCTCTGAATTTCTTACCTCTGACATTTCCTTCAGAAATTGTTGAAATAGTGTCTCTGCCTCCCACTGTTAACCACTCCCAATGTTGCCCATGTTTGTTGTGATCACATGTTCCTGGCAGTGCCTTGCATGCAACTTTTCTCCACAGTCTCTCTAGAATCCTTACCTAAACCAACTCACTTAGAGGAAGACTACACACACTGAGCAACACTGACCTCTGCCTGAGCACCATTTCTAGCACTCGGAATTTGTTTGACTGTGCTTCACCTGCGTACTCCCATGAATGAGAATCAAGTCTCCAACAAGCCGGGGCTTTGGACTGTCACATAGCGATAGTTATTATACATTATCTAACACCTATTGATCTGCCCTTACAGTACTCATTTATTATTTCTCATAGTCATTGCTATGTATTGTTAGCTCCAAATATGACAACTCACAAATTCCTGAGCATGCTGAGTGGTTGCTCATCATAGACTGTCAAATACAATTCTAATCTCACCTACCTAAATTCAAACTGATTGAGGGTCATCGAAAACATTACTTCTTGTGTTCTATATACCATCATTGGACTGACTCTTTCTTTCACTTAATCCTGCAAACTCTCCCTACTTTTCCTCAGATGCTCACCATGTTCTTTTTCAATACTTTTTTTAATTTATTAAATGATGTTTTTTTTACGGTGCCAGGGGTGGGCTTATATACCCACAGCTAAATGAGGAACAACATAAAAAGGAAATGTTTTATTACATTGGCTATCTGCAGCCTGATCTTTTCTCTTCCTTGCTCTTAACATTTATTATTATGCTTTATAGAAACTGATGCAAATTGTACTTTTGAAGTGTAGATGTGTCTTTACTCAACCTACAGACTGAATTTTCTGTGTTGGGAGGGGGGAAAACAGAGAGACAGAGATAGGCAGACAGACAGAGATATGTGCCATGGTGTGTTGGTATCTTTTGGAGAAGTAAACTTTGTCTTTTCTGCTAAAGAAAAGCTCTTCACATTTCTGTACCTACAGAACTTCCTCTCCTATCTCTTCACATCCCTTGCTTTTTCTCATCTGCATGTTTCTCTCCCACAAATGCATAATTTTATACTGATTGTGGCTTCCCATGTGTATTTTGTAAATGACTTCTATCTGAAGTTGGCCAGTTGAATGAGACATGCTTATCTAGTATATTAAACAAAAACAGATGGACAAGCCAATTCAATGGGTAACATATCGTTCTCTAAAGGACCATGATACTACTGTTAATTCCCTGTGTGTACCAATTTAATTGCATTTCAGAAGTCAATAAATATTTAAGTAGTTCCAGTTGCTGCATTCCAGTTCACTAAGTATTAACTATAAGTCACTAGTGAGTGCTTAGGGTTTTCTTTTGATGGATTGGTTGGTATTTTACATGATTATAAGTAACGGACCTAAAGGTTTCTAGTTTGGTTCTGTAAAATCAAATTGTACTCTTGATTTCTCTCTCGCTTCATGTTTATGTCAACCCCACCCCATCCTACCCTGTGCAATTTTCACAGGGCCCCCTTTTCTTCTCCCTTTACATATTTCATCAGACTCTTTAAGCGACTGGTTGTGATTATTACTGAGCCATATGGGAAGCACACATTTTAGTTTTTCCTCTACTGTCCAGAGTCAGAAAACTCAAAGATTACTTTTTAAGTATTCAAAGACTTAGAATCAGGTAGCTCTATCTTAGTTTTATCATCCAAGAAAGCCAAACCTAGTAACCCTCTTCTTTTTTTTTCATTCAGCCAACACCTGAATTTGTTTCTTCAAATGGATGATACTAGTTACTGAGGTATATATTAGTATGCAGCTTTTAGGACCCAGTATGTTTTTAACTAACAATATTCTCTATTAGAAAGGTCTGGGAATCATTATAAATAGTTGCCTCTTTAAGACTGGATTGTGCCTCCTGGGTAAAGTTTGAGTACAAAATAAGGACACTGATGTTTTTTAATCTTTACTTTGTAATCTTTCAATTCGAAAAGTATATTTGTACTAATAAGCTTTCATAAGAAATTCATGGGAAAATCAAATTACAGAGATCAAATGTTTATTTTGGTAATAGTTTTAGGAAGTTAATTCATATTTGTTGGTTTTGTTGCTTTAGACCAATGGTGATAGACCATAGAAGTAGCCCTTGGTGGACCAAACCTATTTATATCATGGTCAGAATGTGTGTGTGTGTGTGTGTGTGTGTGTGTGTGTGTGTGTGAATGTATAAGAGGCAAAGAAGGAAGCAAGAGGGAAAGAATGAAGGAGGAAAAGAAAAGCAGATCAGGATCCCACAACCCCCTTTTGACATCCCTTCAATTATACAAGGACCTCCCAGCAGACGCCACCTCTTAAAGTTTTCACCATGTTCTAATAGCACCAAACCAGAAAATAATTCTTTAATACACAGGCCTTCAGGGGACACTTAAGATCCAAACCATGGCAATATTCCTATGTCTTGTTAAAACTTTACATTCATCTAACTTTTTATTATCAGGAGAACACTTGAGATCTATACTGTGAAGAAATTTAAATGGAAAATATATAAACAACAGGAATCATGTATTGTGGATCTCTAGAAAAGTATCAGTCTTTTTTTCCTTTTACTTTTTTTGGTTTTTTGAGACAGGGTTTCTGTGTGTAATGGCCCTGGCTGTCCTGGAACTCGCTTTGTAGATCAGGCTGGCCTCGAACTCACAGAGATC